>BROG01000250.1:600000-770000 GCA_030159075.1 Atrina japonica | reverse complement strand
AAGGATTAAACAATAAGGACAATCAATTGCAGTGGGACTTCGCCTAAACAGGACCTCGATAAGGAGAACACCTCTCAGACCACAAATATCTAGTCTCTTGAAACTTTCTTCATAAATATTTTATAAGAATAGACTCTCCCTGATAAGACCACCTCATTAATGAGATCATTTTAATCAGTTACGCGCCAGTTAAGTGGTCTTAACTCATCGACCCCTCATAAAACAGTGGACTCTACTGTATTGATGTAAATAAATGACTTAGACCAACCCAGATGGGTCTATAGGGGTGAATGCGTTAATATCGAGGTATCCCTGTATATATAGTCATATTATATATCACAATGTTTTCTCTATGCCAAATTATTCCAAAGGAAAGTGCATTATTAATCCATCATGACCCTTTCCCCCTTTCCCGAAAGAAACGTTCTCCTATATTATCCTGAGAGATATTAAGGACTATTATAATAAAAATAGATTCAGTACACCACGTGTAAAACTATTACTTGAAACCTGAAAAAAAAAAACAATTTACTAATTGTAATAGTTTTAATTTTGTCTGAGATTAAAATTGTATGTCGTCAAAAGGAGATGGATACTACTATGTATTTAACTCCCGTTTAATTTTCGACATTTTCGTCCTAAGATGAGAAAGCGAATTTAAAACGAAATTTTCAAGCTAAAATATCGAAGCTCGGACATACATGTCCTCCATGAGACAATGGTGATTTAGGGCAAAGGCGGCGTGAATATGTTTTCTCTTTCGTAAAAATGCGAGAATAACCAGGCACGAAAATGTGCAGGTATACAGTAATCAAACTAAAGAATCTAACACGTACTAGATGTGAAGGTACAACGCTATACACAATTATTGGCGTTTTGACTTTTTCAATGTGATAATTTATGGCTGTTTATTGTGATAACTATCATTTATCATTCTAATCTCTTTGTACATCGCTGTACACTCTCATAATTGCTTTGCTTCATCTAAATGTGATCAGACACCGATAGCCGTTAAGTGTCCATTCTTTTAAGAAAGACATTGAAGTCAGAAATGGATTAATTTTGATTTGTTCATTGCTTGTTTCGTTGTTGCCGTTGTTGTTTCGCAGTAGTGGCACATTAATGCTCCCTTGTTTCTAATCGAAACAATTTGCAATTACTTAACGAATGTTGTTCTTAAATTTTAGTAGAGTGTAAGACTCGCAAGCGGAAGGTCCCAGGTTCGATTACCAGTACCACGTTAAAAGCATAAAAAATCGTAACTATTAATAGGTATTCTAACTGCTGATAGGCAATCTGTTTCGTCCCCGTGTAGTAAACTATTGTAACTGTTGATAAGTATTCGGTTTCGTCTCCGTGTAGTAAACTTTATCCGGACAGCTGATATGATATGTATTCTGTTTTGTTTCCGTGTTGTAAAGTATTGTAACTGCTGATATGTATTCTGTTTCGTTTCGATGTAGTAAAATATTGTTACTACTGACAGGTATTCTGTTTCGTTTCCGTAAAGTAAAACATTGTAACAACTGATATGTATTCTGTTTCGTTTCAGTGTAGTAAAACATTGTAACTGCTGATATGTATTCTGTTTCGTTTCCATGTAGTAAAGTATTGTAACTGCTGATATGTATTCTGTTTCGTTTCCGTGTAGTACAATAGGGTAACTATTCAAAGGTGTTTTTTTTTCATTTCAGATTTGTAAAACATCGTAACTGCTTATAGCTGTTTTGTGTTGTTTCAAATAAGTATAATATTGTAACTGTTGATAGGTTTCGTTTCAGTGTAGTGAAAAATCGTAATATCTGGTAGGTGTTTTGTTCCGTGTTTTAATCTACAATTTACAGTTGCCTCCTATGTTTGTCCTACTATTTGTGCTATTTTAGTATTAGGAACGTTACCATTGATGTTTTTTTCATACATCCTCGACCTAATAATTGCCTTGTTATGTCAGCATTACAATACAGTTGCTCTAATAATGGTTTTGTTCATCTAAATACATCATGGTTCACCACGAATGTTTCACGTTCTGTACTTTTCCCACTACATGTATTGAAAGTTTTGTTCAAGGGTAAATCTGGGTCATTCTGTTATTGAACTCTGGATGTTCAATTCAAATGAATAAAATTTGCATATCATTCATTAATGCGGATAATTAAATTCTATTCTTGCATTTTGAAAATGTTGGTTTTAAACTAAAAGCGTTTTTCCTTGATGTGTTATTTATCTTCTAAACAACTCTAAGTTTTGTTATTCTTAAGATGCAAATGATGACGATATATCAAATTACTTCTGTAGAAGTCCACATCCTCTTGCATACCTCAGATGTTTTCATTTGAAATCATTTGAAACTGTTTTCAGTCCATTTAGCATTGAAATATGCATACCAACGGTCATTACTGCAGTAGAGGAGCATTTAATTGTAAATGAAAGAATTAATTCTGTGTTTCTTTGGTAACTGACCAATATTTGTCGATTCACAGTCTCTTTACGCCTGTACTAAGTGCTATTTCGTGTTCCTCGCCGTTAATTAGTTTATCAATTACCTGTACAAGGTGAACTAGAGCATTATCGAGCAACTGTAGACGGAAAACATACAATGTTTGATTGGGTAAAATTTATTAAATATCTGAATATCTATTTTTGCGATCTAACCGTCAGTTCTACACATTAACCCTTGTCGATATGGGGGGAAACCCGTTATAACTGATATATCAAAAATTATTTCAAAGATAGTTTCTATCAAATTAGATATGATTATTGAAGTTTTCAGAAAAAATATAATCGATCTGATTATGTTGATCACATATGAATACATGTTAAAGTTGCATTAACTGTATATTTTCCCCAAAAGTTGTTTTTTATACTACTTAGATTGATGTACAATACCAAGCAAGAGATACACACAGGCATAAAATTCGTAAATTCCTATATATTTTGTGGACATTGTTTCAGACACCAAGTTTGGCTACTGTTCGTTACCAAATGATTGATATGACCATACTACTTATGTATGCATACGAAATTGGGCGTTATTTTCACCAAATATATAGGCGTATAAGATTTCTATGCCTGTGTATAGCTATCATTTTCTGTCGTACATCAATATAAGAGGTAAAAAAACGAAACATTTTTTAAAACACTGCTAACACCCCTTTAAGTAAATCTTATATGGCGATGTAAACGAATATACAGGATGAAGGGTGTATCAACCAAGGTCAAACTTGTTTTATCACTGTTAGATTTAACTTTTTTTTAATTTGCATTCTTTTACTGAAATATGAAGACTTTTTCCACTGTAGATGTAAGTGTGCTGCACAAAACATTCACAAAAACTTTATTCCAAAATACTACTTTTGACCTAAATTCTACATTTTTGTTTCACGAGGCGATGACCTTTTCCTCTAAATACCAGTTATCAAACATTTAACAATATACTTTAAAGTTTTTTGTTTCATCAGACCACACATGTTATAGCAACATATAATTCAACATTTTCTTCAGAGCGTGGATAATTCCAAACAATTAGCGGACTTATCATTCTTGTTCATGGTATGATACAATACAAACCCAATTGTGTATATTGTTCAAAATAAGTTCAAATGCCAAAGTTATATGTTTGTAGTACATACATTGCTTTTGTAACGACCGGATCCAGAAAATACAACATACACTCTACTTTATTTTTCTAATCATGTCCACTTCATAAGACACATCTTTCATTCACATTAAAAACATTGTCAAACTTATTATCTTCCCCATCTTACGTCCGTACCATACTCATCCGGCAATTTTTCGAATTTCGAACAACATTTTTCACCATTATTAACACGTGTGTGCAATGTATATATATATATATATATATATATATATATATATATATATATATATATATATATATATATATATATATATATATATATATATATATATATATTCTGTTTTATCTTGAAATCATAAAAATTAGTTGAGTTTGAGTACTGACTAAATTTGAAAATTTTGGGCCAGCGATTGTAATTTTAGTTCAGAGTTGATCAAGTTCAAACGCCTTAAAGACGAATCGTAGTACTAAATACTAATATACTGGAGTAAATATTCTTGTTCATTTCATTTTTTGTAATTCTGACTGGTCGAGGCCGTATAACCCCGATATACTTATCTCAAACCAATTCACACAACGACATTTGTGTATCCCTACACGTTTGTTTTGTATGTTTATTGTTGTTTAACGTCCCACTCAAGAATCTTTCACATGTATGGAAACGTCACTAAATGCCGGTGTAGGGCTTCAAATTTTGGCCTACATTGAGCAGTAAGGGTTCTTTAACGTGCCGACACCTAACGACACCTTCTGTGACACGGGACCTCAGATTTTACTCTCTCAGTCCGAATGACAAGAAACCAACCTGCCGCCGACTGGACTCGAACTCACCACCTCACGATCAAGAGTCGAGCGCGCTATCGACTGAGCCAGGCCGGCTCGTATCACTACACGTGAATTTTAAATGTAAACAAAGAGGTCTACCGTCGGAACATTTTTAAGAGTTTCCATTCAGTTCTCATAACGCTCATTTTATGTGCCATACCAAAGATAATTTTTCGTCACAAGTTTCACCGGTATGATCTGTTACAGTTCACTTCAGTACTTCCCGACCCCAATTATTGTGACTTTCTAAATAATTTATTCACGGGTAAAACTGAATCAAATTTAGTTTACTCATATATGTTAAATTTTTCTTGCATTAGTATTAGAAGCATGATTCAATTATAACACTTCTTTACGTATCGCAGTAAATTACTTATCACGTTCTTGAAAGTGACGTTCCCAGCAGAATGAGATTGAAGTAAAATGCTTCGGTGTTATATCATGACCTTGTCCAAGATTTGAAAGTAGTTAACCATTGCAAAATGGTAAGGTTTACGGCACGCAACGATATTGTCTATGATATTAAGAATTTTTAAAAATGATAAAGATTAAATATTTCGACCAAAAGTCCACATAAAATTCACGAAGGTGTTCGATTTATTACATGGCAATAATGCACGGTTTGTAACTCTACAACTTTTAAGTACATGGGTCATTGATGATAAACTTGTTAATCTGCCAATACAAGATATAGTTTTTAGGCTTTACATCTTCACGGAAGCCCGTTATGTTATCTTCAACACGTGTTATCTTTATGTCTGATTTAGATAGGATTCTCAACAATTTGCCAGTTTCATGCATTTGTGTAAACACCATTCTATCGTTGGTAAAATGTTTGTACTGATATTGTGAACGTACAATAAATATGCTGTAGCAAATTGAACGAGAATGAATTAACAATATGTCTGTTATACAGAAGTAATTCTAAAACGCTTAAGAGTACCACTCTTACATACCGTTACTATGAACTACCGTAATAAGATTTTATAGTTATTCGGGAAACTTTGATTTGATTTGATTTTGTTTTACGCCATACTCAACAATCTGTCAGTCATATGATGGCGTCCAGTTTTTATTGGTGGAGGAGAAACCTCGGTCACCCGGATAAAGACCGAATATATACTGAATTAAGGTTTAACAATAGACCAACTTAGCATTTTGTTGGAATAATTTTGCAAAGGTGTTTTGCGCCACTTAATGATTTTTCAGTTCTGTGGAAGTTGCCTGTTTTTCACAGGTGGAAGGAAGTACCTGGGAAAATACTACCGATTTGCAAACTTCCTCCCAAACGTACCCATGCTGATCAGAAGTGGAATACTTCATGGTTAAAAGCGTGATGCTCTTATCACTACGCTATCGATATCCAAGAATGAAATAAGTAAAACACAAAAAAGAAATATCTATTGCTGACCCATGTGATAATGATAAGCCATTGTGCTAAAGTTATGTTGTATTGCAGACGTTTTACTTACTAGCTTAGTCGTTCTTGTTATATTCAACTGATAAACATAATTTCTCGCGTAATTAGAAATTACTACTTTAACATCTGTGACAGGGAGCCATTAAAAAGGTATAATCCCAAATCCCCAGTCAAACCTGAATCAACGCCAATCAGTTATACATCATGGTTTTCATCGAGACTTCAATGTCTAACCCTGACAAGTAAATCGACATTTCTTCCTCATTTATTTAATTTGCATTTGACCGTAAAATCGCGGCGGATGTGACCGGTCAACAGGGAATGCTTACTCCGCTATGACAACTGATCACACCTCCGGATTTCCAGAGATCCGTGTTTGTTCAATATCCACCAGCTATCCTGGACATCATGAAGATTTATACTTTGGTATCTGTAATTTGTATACTGTATCTTGGACATCCCGAAGATTCATACTTTTGGTATCTGTGTATATAATGTTGACTTCAAACGAGATTTGTCGGATCCCTGTGACGCAATGTTGACTTCATGTGATATTTGTTGTGTCCTTGTGACGTAATGTTGACATCATATGATATTTGTTGTGTCCTTGTGACGCAGTGTTAACTTCATATGTGTTAACGCAATGTTGACCTCATATGATATTTGTTGTGTCCTTGTGACGCAATGTTGACCTCATATGATATTTGTTGTGTCCTTGTGACGCAATGTTAACTTCATATGATATTTGTTGTGTCCTTGTGACGCAATGTTGACTTCATATGATATTTGTTGTGTCCTTGTGACACAGTGTTAACTTCATATGATATTTGTTGTGTCCTTGTGACGCAATGTTGACTTCATATGATATTTGTTGTGTCCTTGTGACGGAATGTTGACATCATATGATATTTGTCAGTAGTTTACCTCTGAAATGTTCATATGTTGAACACTTGCAGGCATATCAGATAATATGCGAAATATAAACTTAATTTGCAGATGATTGTGGAATATTTCTACTTAAATGTGGAAATTTACGACGGGAAAGCCGAAATCGCGTTTGTCGTATAGCTTAGATGTTTTATCAATTCTAAAATTTCCCGTCTGTTTCCATAGAAAGTAAAATGGCTAAGTATGAATCGTCTGTGTTTGATTCTGTTGTATCTTTAATTTCTCTCATCGCATTGACATATGTATGGCAATTGTCATTATTAATTGACAAAACGTCGTCGATTTATCTAAATGTCAAATTAAAGGACACCGCTAACATTTTCTTCTTTTGATACAGCAGTTTTGAATGAGTCTGCTTCGTATGAATAATGGAATAGGTCAACCAAAAAGGGCACAAGTGGTTCCCATAGGATTGCCGACAATTTGTTGAAAGACCCCGTCTATGAACATTACAAATACATTGTCCATTGGAAATTCCAGCATCTTTTTTATCAAATTCAGTGTATTTATGTGTGGAATCAGATGGTGTTTGACAAAATCAGTATCATGATAACTAATCACAAGATATTTAAAATTCCGAGTACCACTTTTACTGAAATAACAGATGTCTATGATGGTAAAAAGTGTCTCTTTAATTGTTGTGTAAAGAATAGAGAAGTCGTATGTGTTGATACTGTGAATCTGAGAAAAATTGTGTACCTTCAAATTTTCTTAAAGTTGTTTAGAAGTTTTAAGTATCCTCATTTGATTGCTTCTGGAATAAGCAACTGTACAGTATTGCTGAAGTTTCTCCTTAACGACTGTTAGCATCTTGGTAAAGAGTAAAGGTTTGGAGGAACATTTGCTGGATCCTGATATGTACCTCTGCTTATATGGAGTTTTGTGAAGTATAGTTATTCAATAAAAATATGGTAACTCAAAATCAGTATCGGTTGTTTTTATATCAAAGAACGTAACACGGACACGTGATTTTGAAGGATCTCGTCCTTTGAAAGTGGGCTAGGTGTGTATGAAGGAATACCAGAATTCGTATTAAACCTAGTTCTTCTAATAAACAATTATAGTAATGTGCCTAACAAATAAAAACTATATTATTTGAGGCTTTGTCTGCTGGGACCAGTACATATTAGTCATGTAATATATCCAGCTCGGTTACCACTTCTGGATCGCTAAATACAGAGTGATAACGTGTTTTCATAGTTTCTATAAGTTTCCAAATACGAGATTTAATTAACCACCGTATAGCTTTTAGCAATTCCGACAAAGTGTCTGGTTCTATGTCTTCATGTTTGGCCCATCGTCTGGCATAATCTTCGACAGAATTCATAACTAAACTAAAATTCTGTCGCCAATTAAAGAAACGGGCTTCGCGGTATTTTGGAAGTTTGTCGTGTCCTTATGACAACAGCTTATCTCTTATTACTTTACTTCCATAAATGAAACAGATGTACGATGCATGAACAATATCCGTTCATTTAGCAGATATAAAACGCATGTGTAGATGATAAGAAATCTTAAAAATTGACAAAATTTTATATTCTAGTACGTACTTGTTATCTACAAATAAACAAATCATATAAACATGTAAACCTGTTAGTCTAGTCATCTTAACATACTACTACTTAGATGAAAGGACCAACAAGGTTATAAAGGCCATACTTGTTAGCAAAGGTTATCATCTCAAATTCAAGTTTCATAAGTAAAGCTTAATGTACCATGCACCGATGGCAACAGCGGGCATGCATGGTTTTAAAAAATCAATGACTAGTTTATCAGTACCATATCTATTAATTTGTTGATGTTGTTGAAAATATGAACCACTGATGTCGTGTATGAAATGTATTTTCTACAAATGTGCTTGTATGTGTGTAGTGAAATACACGGAGTAAGTGGCATTCTTCATCATCTGACTTCGAAATCGTGCAGATGCCCGTTTGATTTAAGATAACTAAAAGTTTAACACTTTTTACGTTTGAAATTGATTACTGACGTAAATAATGTAAAACCAGTGTCAGTTTAATGGATTACACATACAGAATGTAACTATATAGCACTTTACTTCAAATACATCAATTACTATTGAGAATATATATTCAAACACAGCTGTACGCGCGGGGGTGATTATTACCAAAGCCGCATGTCAAATACTAAATCTAATTCTTTATTTTGAAAAAAAAAAACAAATCATCTCTATCGTCTACATATGATTTTTATATTTCAGAAATTTCTGACTTTGATGGATAAAACATCTGGACCCACCACGGACCTACTTCGGTAAATATTCTAAACTTTTCTGTTATTAATATTTATCTGATAACTGAGTATTTTTGTCGTAAATCTAAAATGCCAATGAACCATACTGATAGCTATTTATAGGTTTTAGTATTCCTTTACTAATTACCAACTTTTTATACTTATGTGATAGCACAACCTAAGCAGGTGACAAATCCAATTCCCTTACCTTCTTTTGCACTAAGAGTGTACAAAACATGTAAGTATAGATCTACCAAGGTTAATTTAGACATGTTTACAAACACAACGAATCCAAGTTAAATTATAACAGGGCTGACAGGCTACTTGCTGACACAAAAGTATTGGATTAATGCATGGAATCCATGCATGGAAGTATGTTTTATCGACACAACCTATTTTGGAAAATAGACTGTATTGTTTTGCTTTTGTACAGAGCACGGATGTACACCTTACCGTGGTAGTCCTAATTATAAATTGTGTAATACCACACTCTGTTGGTAAAGCTGGTGTTTTCGTCAATGTTAGATATATTTCAGCTCGTATTGTGTAATGCCACACTCTGTTGGTAAAGCTGGTGTTTTCGTCAATGTTAGATATATTTCAGCTCGTATTGTGTAATGCCACACTCTGTTGGTAAAGCTGGTGTTTTCGTCAACGTTAGATATATTTCAGCTTGTATTGTGTAATGCCACACTCTTTTGGTAAATCTGGTGTTTTCGTCAATGTTAGATATATTTCAGCTTGTATTGTGTAGTGCCACACTCTGTAGGTAAATCTGGTGCTTTCGTCAATGTTAGATATATTTCAGCTCGTATTGTGTAATGCCACACTCTGTTGGTAAATCTGGTGTTTTCGTCAATGTTAGATATATTTCAGCTTGTATTGTGTAATGCCACACTCTGTTGGTAAAGCTGGTGTTTTCGTCAATGTTAGATATATTTCAGCTTGTATTGTGTAATGCCACACTCTGTTGGTAAATCTGGTGTTTTTCGTCAATGTTATAGATATATTTCAGCTTGTATTGTGTAATGCCACACTCTGTTGGTAAATCTGGTGTTTTCGTCAATGTTAGATATATTTCAGCTCGTATTGTGTAATGCCACACTCTGTTGGTAAATCTGGTGTTTTCGTCAATGTTAGATATATTTCAGCTCGTATTGTGTAATGCCACACTCTGTTGGTAATCTGGTGTTTTCGTCAATGTTAGATATATTTCAGCTTGTATTGTGTAATGCCACACTCTGTAGGTAAATCTGGTGTTTTCGTCAATGTTAGATATATTTCATCTCGTATTGTGTAATGCCACACTCTGTAGGTAAATCTGGTGTTTTCGTCAATGTTAGATATATTTCAGCTCGTATTGTGTAATGCCACACTCTGTTGGTAAATCTGGTGTTTTCGTCAATGTTAGATATATTTCAGCTCGTATTGTGTAATGCCACACTCTGTTGGTAAAGCTGGTGTTTTCGTCAATGTTAGATATATTTCAGCTCGTATTGTGTAATGCCACACTCTGTTGGTAAATCTGGTGTTTTCGTCAATGTTAGATATATTTCAGCTCGTATTGTGTAATGCCACACTCTGTTGGTAAATCTGGTGTTTTCGTCAATGTTAGATATATTTCAGCTCGTATTGTGTAATGCCACACTCTGTTGGTAAAGCTGGTGTTTTCGTCAATGTTAGATATATTTCAGCTCGTATTGTGTAATGCCACACTCTGTTGGTAAAGCTGGTGTTTTCGTCAATGTTAGATATATTTCAGCTCGTATTGTGTAATGCCACACTCTGTTGGTAAAGCTGGTGTTTTCGTCAATGTTAGATATATTTCAGCTCGTATTGTGTAATGCCACACTCTGTTGGTAAAGCTGGTGTTTTCGTCAATGTTAGATATATTTCAGCTCGTATTGTGTAATGCCACACTCTGTTGTAAATCTGGTGTTTTCGTCAATGTTAGATATATTTCAGCTCGTATTGTGTAATGCCACACTCTGTTGGTAAATCTGGTGTTTTCGTCAATGTTAGATATATTTCAGCTCGTATTGTGTAATGCCACACTCTGTTGGTAAAGCTGGTGTTTTCGTCAATGTTAGATATATTTCAGCTCGTATTGTGTAATGCCACACTCTGTTGGTAAATCTGGTGTTTTCGTCAATGTTAGATATATTTCAGCTCGTATTGTGTAATGCCACACTCTGTTGGTAAATCTGGTGTTTTCGTCAATGTTAGATATATTTCAGCTCGTATTGTGTAATGCCACACTCTGTTGGTAAATCTGGTGTTTTCGTCAATGTTAGATATATTTCAGCTCGTATTGTGTAATGCCACACTCTGTTGGTAAATCTGGTGTTTTCGTCAATGTTAGATATATTTCAGCTCGTATTGTGTAATGCCACACTCTGTTGGTAAATCTGGTGTTTTCGTCAATGTTAGATATATTTCAGCTTGTATTGTGTAATGCCACACTCTGTTGGTAAAGCTGGTGTTTTCGTCAATGTTAGATATATTTCAGCTCGTATTTAACACGAGTTTGTTGGCATACCTAATGACTTGTACACCTGAATCAGATATTTATCACATCCGGGTACTGTGACATCTACTGATTCAAATTGCAAGTCGGGAGTTAAGTTTTGTGAAAGGTGACAATAAATAACATACAGGTAGCAGTAACTCGAAATGCGTAAAACTGTAGAATAATATAATTTCAGGGTTTAAAATATCGTTATTCTCTGCAATAAACCTGTTATTTGGCATGGTTCATTATCATCTATGAATTAGTAGGATTATGTACACTAAAATAAAGAATTATCTCATTGCGCTATATTGTTGTTTTACCAAATTCCTATCATTTTATTTTATATTCCATAAGAAAATCAGTGACAGCAAATCTAGTACAAACTACATTGGACTTTTATAACTAAAATGAAAAAGTACCAATGAATAAACGAAGCTCAAGTCCATTAGAACACGATGAATTAGATGTGCAATGGTTTCAACATGAACAATTGTAATTCCCACTATTATAAGGTGTATTCCACATAAATTTGATCTTGGTTTTATTTTTGTCGAGAAATCAAAAGAAAGATTAAAACTGAAAGATTTTTATTTAATATTTTCACAGGGGTAAATTTTGCGATCTTTGGGCCTAATTTAAAATGTGTAAATCGTGTAAATAACAATAAATATTTTAAAGGGTATACAAAGGATTGTACATTTGCGTCAGAAGTTCGCGAGATAGTTTAGCAAGCAAATTTCCTCTCGCAACGATTACACTCATACGATCATTTGCATGCATTTCCCACAATTTTCAGTTTTTCATAATTTTAGGAAATCATATAACCATACAACACAACATATGTTACATTCGTCTTCTGGATCCCAGACACTCGGCAATGTCAGGAAATCCATGACAGACGTATCAGACGAATATTAACGTCACTTATTGATGTCAATGACCTTATTACACTTTTCTTCGTTCGTGAGAATTATACAATGTACTTAATGTCTCTCGACGAGTTCCAAATAACAAAAGAAATGAACAGAACGTGTATATTTATTAACACTCCGATTATATTTATAACCACTCTGTATGAAGATGTGATATTTATGATACGTTGAAATCAAAACAAGAGGAAAAAAGCAAATATACCTCAAATATGATAACCATTACTTGCTATTGTAAACATTAGAAATACATCGTCATTAGTCCTACAAATATCGAATTGATCGCCTCAGTTAGAACCAATCGCAAATTCAACGTTAAATTAAGTATGAATGACTAGTACAACGTCAAATTAATTAGAAACGGCGAGTACAATGTCGAATTAAGTACAATGACAAACTCAAAGTCAAATGCAATATAACTGGCGAAAGCAAGTCAATTTTTGTGTGACATTAAGCAATGGAACTGAACGTCAAAGTAAGTAGACAGGACGAAGAAAACGTAGAAAATGCAAACTACAAAATGTACATGTCAACCTAAGTAGAGATATAGAATTAAGCTCACCAGCCGTTTACGTTAGTAGGTCTATAAAACTATCTGTCACAGTTAGTAGATATGCAAAACTACCGTCAATCTGTTTGACAAATTGTCGAAATTGACAAAGTCACCAAGAGGAGCGTTTGACATCAAATTGAAAAAGACCCGATTTATATCTAAAATATCCTAAAGAAAATGAATCATCATCCGACATTCGGTTTGACGAGATGTCAAAATTGACGAAATTGCCAAGAGGGGCGTTTGACATCAAATTATGAAGAAACCCGATTTGTATTTAAAATATCAAGTCATTGTCTTGAACTGAGAAGTTTTTAGATATAAAGAATATCACTAATCAGTTTCTTTGACGTAATGACGTTCTAGTCAAGCTGACTTTCAAACATTTCTTCACTCATCAAGCTAACTTCAAAACATTTCATCATTAACTTTTATATCAATAGAAACATACATGCACGATTTGACAACTGCAGAAACAAAAGAAGAAAAAGCGGTGTCCTTTAATTTGACATTTAGATATATCGACGACGTTTTGTCAATTAATAATGACAATTTTCATACATATGTCAGTGCGATATATCCCAGCGAACTAGAAATTAAAGATACAACAGAATCAAGCACACACGCTTCATACTTAGACATTTTACTTAAAATAAACACAGACGGGAAATTAGCAACTGAGCTATACGATAAACCCGACGATTTCGGCTTTCCCATCGTAAATTTTCCACATTTAAGTAGTAATATCCCTCAGTCACCCGCATATGGAATTCATATTTCACAAATGATCCGATATGCCAGGGCGTGCACAACATGTGAAGATTTCATATACAGAGGTAAACTACTCACTGACAAATTATTGACACAGGGATATCGAAAACCGCGTTTAATGTCAACGTTCCGCAAATTTTACGGTCGGTATAATAGTCTTGTTTGCGAGTACTCTGTTTCACTAAGTGAAATGTTGAGTTGCCTTTTCGTTGGCGGTTGTTGAGACGCCTGTACCAAATGTGACGAGGATACACTCCTCACTTGTTTCGTTGGACTTGACTGTGGACTCAAGGCGGGTGTGACCGGTCGACAGGGGATGCTTACTCCTCGATGGCACCTGATCCCACCTCTTGGTTTCCAGAGGTCCGTGTTTGTCCATTTTTACCGGATTTGTATGTGTCCTGGACATTCTACTGATTTATACTTTGGTATCTGAATTTTTTATAATTTCATAACTTTTTGTGATTATTTACGCAAAAATTATTCTCTCGCGAAATAAAAGTGATTTACAGTAAGATGGTTGTTGTTGTATTGTCGTTTAACGTCACATCCAAGAATCTTTCACTTATAATTAGACGTCACCAAATGCCGGCGAAAGGATTCAGATTATGGTCTTTGCTCGGCACTTACGGCCATTGAGCAGTGAAGGTTCTTTAACGTGCGGAGACCTAGTGTGACACGGAACCTTGGTTTTTACTGTCTATCCGAAGGAAAAGAAATGCTAGCCGCCTCCGCCGAGGCTCGAACACGCGATCCTCCGGCTGCGAATCGAACACTCTACCGCGGAGCCACGACAGCTCCCTATAATAAGTTAGTTTGGTACTTACTGATATCGTAAGAGAAGACCCATGTTTGTGACCATCTGGATGAAAATAAAGTTAAATAAGTAAAATAAGACAAATCCATCTAAAAAAAGAGATCCTTACTATTTCTAGTGTTTGATTTATCAAATGTCTTAAAAAATCGTTTATGTTAAAAGTTCAAAAAGCAGATTTTGTGCAAACAAGGGAGACAATATTTCAAACATTCATACTATAATAGATATTAAATCCATAGCTATGATTGACGTAAATTTTGCTCCTTATCATTGTACGGAATCTAAGTGTTAATTGAGTATACTTAGAATCATGCGATATCATTGATTTTATTGCTTTAATATGCGGCAATCATATTAAGTGCTGAAGTTTTATCGTTTCAAAAAGTAATAACATATTAAGATTCAGAGGCAAAACTTGTAAAGAGGTTTTGTGATATTATATTCTATTGAACTAATTGATTCATCGCTGTTAAGAGATCTACCATCACAAAACTATTTATATATAGACCACCACAAGTTCTGGGAATAAAAGCAACTTTTTATACGAAATAAAACTGTTTAGAATCGTAAAGAACATTCGTTCATTCTTTGATCATGCCGCTTTCATGATTTACTTTGTTACAATAATCTATAGAGGAAAATGAAACTGTTCTTTCAAATGCAGTTTACATAAACAGTAGTGATATTAAAGTTTGATTTTATGTCCTGTAGCAGACATCGACGAGAAATTGTTTCAAATATGATTGCTTCCTATAATAGGTCTAGCAAGTTTGGCGACTTCATATGATGCAAAGAATGTTAATTTACGATAGAAGTGATTAACTTTTGTCAAGTGAAGCTGAATTTTCGTCTGTTTGTACATAATAGACTTATCCCAAGAGTATTCATATAAACACAATGAGTGGGTGACTAAAATTCGAGTTCGGGATACAAATAGATAATGAAAAAGAAAGTACAATGAGAAAAAACCTGCAATGTTTACAACAGGAACAGAGGCATTATGGACACCTGAAATGAGCCTGGCGATCTGATTTGTCGTTGAATAAAAATAGTTTTGCAATTATTGAATGAAGTTTAAACATGATAAAAAGATAAATAAATATATATAGTACGTTTCTAATACTGGGGTTAACGATTGAACATTTAAAAGGATGGATAGGATGATAATAGAAAACCTTTCTTTAGTGCGGGATACTACAAAATTTAAACAATAAGGTTTCGAAGTAAAGATGCAACAGCAAGCTATACATTTGAATGCATAATTTGTTATCCAAAACATTTATCTTTCAGTATAAGATAGACATACTGATTTTACCCAGATATACATAACGGTAGTCGGTAGCCCACTTGACTCTTGATTGTGAGGTCGTGAGGTCGGTTTCCTGTCCTACGGATGAGACAATAAAACCCGAGGTCCTGTGTCACAGCAGGTGTCGGCACGTTAAAGAACCCTCACTACTCAGTAGCCGTAGGCCAAAATTTGAAGCCCTTCACTGGCATTTGGTGACGTCTCCATATCATTGAAATGTTCTTGAGTGGGACGTTAAACAACAATAAACAAACGTACTACTCCTATAACTATTCGATAAATTAAATAACTTTGTATAACAAATTACTGGTATTTCGTTACAAATATTGTTCAATTTTCTGTTTATCTTGAAAATGATCGGTGTTTGCATATATTTAACAGAGTACAATGCTTTTTTATTATTATTATCGATGTTATTAACAAATGAATCATCACATTAGTAAATTATTTCCACGTGAATATTCTGTCGATAAATGTCTGAAGCTCCACAAGAGCAAGGACGAATAATTTACAAAGTAATTGTGCAAAAATAAAAATCAGACTCTAAACACAAACATAGAAATAGCTTATGTAAAACTGGACTTTGTTCATAATTCAGTACAGATTAGACATACCATTTTTGAGAAATATCGATTGGATATATTTTTAGGGATATATATATATATATATATATATATATATATATATATATATATATATATATATATATATATATATATCTTGAACACGGGGGTGCCGGTATTTCTTAGTATTTCTTATTTAGATGTTAGATGTTATTTTGATTTAAAAACATTCCGGACTAAAATTGTCCCCACCATTGTTTCAAGAAAACTAATCGAAGATAGCATCAAGAAAATCATCAGGGAAGGTGTTTCTGTGTTTCTATTATAAATACAGTATGATATTTACTGAAAGCTTTGTTCTGACCAATGTCCTATTCGAACACTTCATTAACGTTACATCATTACTAATGGTTAAAGCAATGCTGCATAAAATTCAATATTTGAAATAAATCAACACAAATAAATCGAATAGATAATTTAACAATTGATTCATGTTCTTATAGCAATTAATCACACTCAATTATACTTCCAAAATATTGGCATTTTAACATTAATAAATAAGACTGGGGGTCACAATGCAGACTTATGTATAACAACATTTATTACGCGAACATCAAAACATAATTGCTTGTTCCATTAATTCTTGTCATTAAGTCTATGAGAATTATTCTTCAGGGGAATTTGCATTGATTTTATAGATATGTTTATTCTGTCACGTTGTCTATCAATGCAATGTGTTTGAAGAGACTTGTATCATTGCTGACTGCCTTAACTTATAACATCATCGAGTCAACATTGTAATTGCCTGTGAACTAGTTCATGTCCATATCTGAATGTAAGTGTTTATTCAACAAACAAACTATTTATTAATACTATTGATTGTGTTTGGAGGTTAATTTCTCATCTATAGATATTTATTGATCACAAGTCCACAGTAAATAGTGTGATCAAAATTCATGATCGCCACTAAAATGTCCTTTACGTTCCTAACATCCGATCAAGACAGAGAGCACGAGACATTGTCTTATTTATATTCCTCAGCCAATAAACATCGTCATATAATTGCTATAATTTCTCAGAATGTGTTTTATCTACTGATTTTATAAGAGTTTGTAGTTGCCCTTTAGTTTCTTCTGTGACTCCAACGTTTTCCTATCGCAAATATTGAGCGCGTATTTTGATATATCGTTTGCAATGCCGTACTCTACAAAACAGTATAATTATGTGAAATAATTTGCTTTATGGTGTAATAAATAATAATACAATATCGTGCTGACAAGATAATTTTATGTTGAAACAATTGACATTATTACACAAACAAATATAAACAGATGCAACAAAAGAGGGATTAAGTGTTCCTTTGATTTTTTGAAAGCACCAATAAATTTAACAGGAAACAATTCGGAAACCGTGGAATAATTTATTAGGATCTCCTTGTAAAATTGTTTTTTTTTACTGTTTGCTTGTTGAAGGCAATAAGGCAATGCATTAACACGCAGAATAGTATTGAAGGTAATGTGAAAGAAAGAAATATTAAATGTGTCTATTGATACCACTATATATATATATATATATATATATATATATATATATATATATATATATATATATATATATATATATAGTGGTATCAATAAACAATTTTAATATATAGGCCTATATAAACATACATAAAATGACATTTGTCTATTTTTACTACTTCTGCCTGATTTACATAACAAATAAGAACTATACACAGCCATAAAAATTAATATTCCTATATATTTTGTGAAAATAAGGTCAGGTCTAGTTTTGTGTTCATATACAAATATTAGGGTTAGATTAATAAATTACAATTGAAAAAGTGCCAAAACTGGGTTTCTGTAGCAATGTTCACAAAATATATATAGGTATTTTTAAACTCCTATGCCTGTGTTTATCTCCGTTTTGTTGTAGTATATCAATCTAAATAGTGAAAAAAAAAATATTCAAATTTTACGGTTGACATGACCTTATTTGTCATCCTGTATCAATATCAGGAATTGAAAAATGCAAACCGCTTTTTGAGCCGTGTTTACTGATTCTTACGTTCCTATTTTGATTTTGATTGATACAAGACTCCCATCTGCTGTAAGCCGACAAGAAATGCTTACTTATCCTTGACAACTGATCCCAATCCTGGATTTTCAGAAATCCATGTTTCATCTCTATCTTGTATAAAGTTAAAGAATTTTGATATATTGTCAACATTGCGGTAAATACCGTGTATTTCTTGAAAGTAATCAAATATTCTATATTTATTTACAGAGTAAATATGTTGTATTAATTTATTTGAGTAGTTCATTCGAATATTCATCTAATTAAATCAATAACTAATATTGATGAATAACACAATTAATTAAGATATAGCTTAGTTAGTATACCCTGTACTTGTTTAGTGTTAATGATTTGGAATACATGTTTCATCTGCGACGGGTTTTGAATGCTAACAGGGGATGCTGATTCCTTCCGAACACCTGATCCCACCCTGTTTTGGATTCGCAATTGTTCTTTATATTGAGACCATTTGTATATCTAATTTGTTGTGTTCTAATGTCCTTTGAGTTTCGATAATCAAACGGTATATATTCCTTTTTTCTGACTACAATATAGTTACACTTAATGAAAGTATGTGTTGTCATATTTATTTATGATCAACATAATCTTTTAATACTGAATGTGTACAGATGATGCATGTACAGGTACACCTGTCTGTATTTAAATCTGTACATGTTCGATAGCGGTCGTTGAAGTGTCATCACCAAATATAGCGAGATTTTATTCCTCACTTATTTCATTTGAATTTTACTGTGGACAGCTTATTTCCACTATGGCACCTGATCCTACTTCTATATTACCAGACATCCGTATTTGTATAATGTTCACCAGAATTGGATATTTGTATCCTGTACATCCTGACGATTAATACTTTGGTATCTGTGTATGCTTGCTACAAATGACAAAAATATATAACATATCAGATATTAAACTATAAATCTTTAGGATGTCCAGGATATAGATACAAATTTTGTGAAAATGGGCAAACACGTACCTCTGGAAACCAAGAGGTGGGATCAGGTGCCATTGAGGAGTAAGCATCCCCTGTCGACCCGCCGTGAGTCCACAGTCAAGTCCAAATGATATACGCGAGGAACGAATCCTCGTCACAATTGGTACAGACGTCTGAATAACCGCCAACGAAAAGGCAACTCAACATGAGTAATAGCAAACAAGACTATCATACCGACCGTAAATTTTGCAGAACGTTGACATCAAATGCGGTTTTCGATATTCCTGTGTCAATAATTTTTCAGTGAGTAGTTTACATCTGTATATGAAATGTTCATATGTTTAACACGCCCTGGCATATCGGATCATTTCTGAAATATAAACTCCATATGCGGGTAACTGTGGGATATTACTGATAAAATATGGAAAATTCACGATAGGAAAGCCGAAATTGTCGCGTTTGTCGTATAGCTTAGTTGCCAATTCCCTGTCTGTGTCTATTGTAAGTAAAATGTCTAAGTATGAAGCGTGTGTGCTTGATTTTGTTGTATCTTTAATTTCTAGTTCTTTGGATTATATCGCATTGACATATGTATGGAGATTGTCATTAATAATTGACAAAACGTCGTCGATTTATCTAAATGTCCAATCAAAGGACGCTGCTAGCTTTTTCTTTTTTTAAAGTTTCTGAATGAAGTCTGCTTCGTATGAATAAAAGACACAGGTGGGCCAATAAAGGGGTACAATTGGTTCCCATAGGAATGCCGACAGTTTGTTGAAAGACCACGTCTCCTAACATTACAAATATATTTTTTTTTTAAAGTTTCTGAATGAAGTCAGCTTCGTATGAATAAAAGACACAGGTGGGCCAATAAAGGGGTACAATTGGTTCCCATAGGAATGCCGACAGTTTGTTGAAAGACCACGTCTCCTAACATTACAAATATATTGTCTATTAGAAATTCCAGTATGTTTTTATATCAACTTCAGTGTATTTATGTGTAGAATCAAAGTGGTTTGGAAAAAATAAGTATCATGATAACCAATCACTAGATATTCAAATTTTCGGGTACCACATTTAGTGAAAAAAAAACCAGTTGTCTATGATGCTAAAAAGCCTTTGATATAATTTTTATGTGGAATAGTTGTATAAAGAGTGGAGAAGTCGTATGTTTTGATACTATGTATTTGAGAATAAATGTGTGACTTCAAATTTTCTAAAAGTTGTTTAGAATTTTTAAGTATCCACATCTGATTTGCGCCTCTTCTGGAAGAAAGAACTGTACAGTATTGCTGAAGTTTCTCCTTAACGGCTGTCAATATCTATGTAAGGAGTAAAGATATAGGTTAAGCAGAACATTTGCTAGATCAAGACATGTACCTCTGCCTATATGGGGGTTTTATGAAGTTTAGGTATCCAATATAAATATGGCAGCTCAAAAACAGTATCGGTTGTAGCTACATCAAAGGAACATAATAAGGACACGTGATTTTGAAGAAATTCGCTCTTTGAAAGCGAGCTACGTGTGTAGGTAGGATTACCAGAATTCGTATTAAACCCTAGTTCTTTTAATAAACAATTATTGTAATATGCCTTACAAATAAAAACTATATTATTTGAGGCTTTGTCTGCTGGTACCAGTACATATTGGTCATGTAATCTATCCAGTTCAGTTACTACTTCTGGATCATTAAATACAGAGGTATAACGTGTTTTCATAGTCCCTTTAAGTTTTTGAATACGAGATTTTATCAACCATCGTATGGCTTTCAGCCATTCAGACAAAGTGTCTGGTTCCACGTCTTCATGTTTGGCCCATCGTCTGGCATAATCTTCGACAGTAGTCATAACTAAATTGAAATTCTGACGCCAATGAAAGGAATGGGTTTCGCGGTATTTAGGACCTCTTAAAATTAAGACTTTTGTGGTTTTCATTTTCAACAATAGAAACGTCGCCGGATGATGACATACCCGATATGGTTATATTTGAAGGGAGATGATGCACATGAACATCTGACGCCAATGAAAGGAACGGGTTTCGCGGTATTTAGGACCTCTTAAAATTAAGACTTTTGTCGTTTTCATTTTCAACAATAGAAACGGCGCCGATGATGACATACCTGATAGGGTTATATTGAAGGGAGATGATGCACATGAACATCTGACGTTGTTGTATAGATGGTTGATGTCTAGGCACTGCAAAACCCGTT
Source organism: Atrina japonica (assembly GCA_030159075.1). NCBI lineage: Eukaryota > Metazoa > Mollusca > Bivalvia > Pterioida > Pinnidae > Atrina > Atrina japonica. The sequence goes on along the minus strand of BROG01000250.1, from coordinate 748,264 downwards.
TGTAATTGAATAGTTTGGATGCGATGCGAGGTGTAAAGCTATATGAAATGCAAGGCGTTTTCTTCAATTTAAAATATTGCGTTACACAGGAATGAACATTTTTGTGATTTAGAACATTGCCAAAAAGCGACAGAGTGGAAATATAAGATGTGAAGGTAGTCTAAGTACTTTTCTAAACAAATAAACCAAGAAAACTGAATGATTAAGAATTATAATTAAATTATTTGTTTAATTTCAATAAGAAATCTCAAAACCAAAGTATAAATTTTAGCATGTCATGGATATAGATACAAATCTCGTAAAAATGGACAAACACGGACCTCTGGAAACCAAGAGGTGGGATTTGGTGTCATGGAAGAGTAACCATCGTCTGTCAACTGGTCACATCCGCCGTGGGTCCACGGTCAAATCCAGGTGAAATACGTGAGGAGCAAATCCTTGTCACAATTGGTACAGACGTTTCAACAATCGCCAACGAACATTTCACTCTTGAAAACAGAGTAATCCCAAACAAGACTATTAAACCGACTTTAAATTTTGCGGCACGTTGACATCAAATGCGGTTTTCGATATCCCTGTGTCAATAATTTGTTAGTGTGTAATTTACATCAGTATATAGAATGTTCATATGTTTAACACACCCAGACATATCGGATCATTTGTGAAATATAAACTTCATTTATGTTGTTTGTGTGATTTGATTTTTGTTTTTGGTATTTTTTTCTTTTTTAATTTTGTTTAACCCAGACAAAATACAACCACCATAATTCAAATTGAAAGTTTTCATGACACGAAATATATAGAGCCACACTATTGGAGTAAATTATCTTTTACAGAGGCTGATCTTAGAGTGATTTAGTGATGCACATATACATTTAGGTTCATTATTTGGCCATGTTTGACACCACTTTCTCTTTTGGAACTATGTATATTTAAATTCGACCTCAACTATAGTCCTATTCACGGACATTATTTTAAGCTACAACTTTGATATCTATGATATAGGGGAAAAAACGGACAAAAAACCTGCAATTACATAAGAAGAAGAACACACATAGATGATAGGAATTAATCATTAGTATATATTTCAATTAAACATAGACTTAGATAATTTTAATGAATTCCATTTCTCATGAAATCGAGTGGTATCCAATACATTTCATTTCAATCATTGTTATGCTTTCTGTTAAATAAAGTGTATACATGGAAATGTGTTCTAGCTGAATTGTGTAATAAACTTACAGTAGATACGGGCATGTAATGACAAATATTATCATAAACCATTTGTCACTCATTACACTGAAATTAACATTTATCATTGAACAAACAAGAAACTCGGGAAAATGTAGAGATGAGAGGTGGTGCTACAGAAGATGTGCTATGGAGGTGGTGCTACGGAGGTGGTACTTTCAACAAACGACCTGTAGCACCCTGATATCAAATCAACAAAATTGAGGAGCAACTACTCGTCACAATCTACATAGACGAGCACATAATTATACACATAACTGTAGCACATAACTGTAGCACAAAACTATAGTATAAAAATAAAGATGTACCAATGGATAATTGAAACTCCAATTCCATTACAATACAACAAATCGGATATACAAATGTTCTCAACATGAATAACAATTAAGAACCCCAAACATGATGGAACCAGGTGTTTGGAAAGACTTGACTGTGGACTCACGGCGGGTGTGACCGGTCGACAGGGGATGCTTACTCCTCCATGGCACCTGATCCCACCTCTTGGTTTCCAGAGGTCCGTGTTTGTCCATTTTTACCGGATTTGTATCTATGTCCTGGACATCCTATTGATTTATACTTTGGTATCTGAGATTTTTATATTATAAACATAATACCAAAGTTACAATGCATCGTACAAGTTAATGAAAAGTGGTCATTGCAAAACAAAGTAACTATAACGACCATAATATTTTTAAGATATTGTGATACTAAATGCGATTTTTCGTTAAAAATAAGTAGTTTGTTTCTATATGAAACGATCATGTGTTGAGTAAGCACTGCTTTGTATCTACCGTTCGCGATATAGTATTTAGCTATAAGGTAATAATACATTCCCTCTTATACATTACCAGAGACATGTACGTGTTCAAAACAAAGATCGTTAGGATTTTTGTTGTTGTTGTACACAAATCTTTTATGGGTTGAAAATTTATTAAATAATACATCAGTATATTTAATCACTACATCAAGTCTTACGCTACACGGATCGCTTACAAAGAAGCCTCCAAATTGCAAACTACGAGTTTAAATGATTTGCTTTAAAAATTCTGATTTTGTCTTTCTCCTGTGCGAAAGTTTTAAAACTAGAGACTCATTTTCAAAATACATCAAACATACCCATGGTTTTGATTTACTGTTTTTATAAAAAGAATTATCGGAGTAAGATCTTTCTCTATGTGCAAATGCATTTTAGCTTGACATTTCTATCAATGATACCCAGATTTTTTTTTTCTTTCATCCATAGAAAATTTGATGACATTTAGGTAAGTCCTATATACAAAAGGTTACAAAGGAATACAATATTGCAAGAGGCCTACAATGCCAATATGCATATGTTACGTTCAACAACCTTAAACTGACGAGCGTGTTCATGTAGTACATTGTATTATATTACCATATAACTTACAAATTCAATCCCAAATTACCTACATTAAAATCAAATGAATTTTCCTAAGTTCTTTTTTGTTACTTTAGTGATGCCTTTTCTATAGTCAAAAACATTTTAATTTTTTTATGGAACACATCCATTATATAAAATAGGTCAACAGACCAAAAAATTCGATAGTGCGAATTTTAAATATCAATTCAAATTTAAAAAGCATAGTGATTTATTTTTCACGGTTTCAAAATGACACGAAGCAATAACTATCTGTCACTCCGACATCGATCATGTATTGATTACCCGAGTTCTATAGTACTGCATGGTTTGAACAGTTCTTTTTGATAGAAGAGTAAACTTTAAACATTTGTTTTATCTAAATACTCAATGATAGTTCATATAGATTTTTGTTAAGACACTCAAAAATTTAAACGATATCTGATAAGATTTATGTTATTGTGTGTTTCAAAACAATCGATAAGTTTTTTGTTCATTTTTCAATATTATTGTGTATAGAGTCATTAAGTGAAGTATTACTCTATCATGAAAAATCATTTAATTTCTATAGAAGCTTGTCATTTTGTAAGTTATTCATTTATGTAGCCAGTTAAACTATAGGCTTGCACTGTTCTAGTTTTATTGATAATCAGCCGGCTGTCAAATCACTGCGTTCATTTACAAAGTTATTCCGTTAATGCATTACCACGTGACTTTCATCAATACTCACATCGTGAGAAAATATTCAAATACCAAACTTTTGTCGCTGCAGTGCTACATGTAGACGTATGTGATATAGAACTTGAATTATTTCTTGTGTAAGGATCATAAACAGAAAAGACACGAACTTCAGGTAATTATATACAAACTTTAGATGTTTTTCTATTTCTTTTCCGTGCTTCGAAATATTCATGAATTCCACTACTACAGTTAACGTAACTTTAATCTACACTGGGTTAGTACTTTCGGTTTATTCATATTTAATAGATAAGTTTCAAATTCTCATTTTTGAGATTGAATGACAATTTCTAATTTTTGTTAATTTATTTATGCATTCCTAGATCTCTCTTTGATTGACGTACAACAGATTTACTTAATACAAGCTAAACATGTAATAAGAAGAAAGGCATTTCCGGAATTTGAGATTTTAAGTGTACACAAACATAAAAACAAAGGTATAAATTTGTTAACCCTTTCACCCCTAGGTATATAGATGTATGAGATTTTTGTATTGTTTAGACCAGTCTATTATGGCCTGTAAGGTTTAGAGGGTTCAGAAATAGAAATCATTGCTCAAATCTATTGATTCTTTTATTTAAACTTCAAAAGACTATAAAATTTCTAGAAAACATGCACATGTAGATGTGCACTTTGTATTGAGTAATATTTGGCTGCTACAAAGGACCTCTGTGGCCGAATGGTCGGAGTATCGCACTTCAAACCATGTAACCTCTCATCTCTGGTCAGTGCAAGTTCGAGTCCCACTGGAATCTAAGATGATTTTTTAAAGAAAGTTTACCAGTTTTCTTGAGAGAGAGAGAGAGAGAGAGAGAGAGAGAGAGAGAGAGAGAGAGAGAGAGAGAGAGAGTGTGTGTGTGTGTGTGTGCATTCAAATTTGATCTTTTAAAATAAGTATTTTATATTTATTTTAGACAGTCAGAGTGGGTTTTGTTGACCTTAGAAAGTGTGTACTATCATAACATGAATGCAGTTCTATATTACTTTGGTACTGTATACAACGCTCTCAATAATTTCTCTATTGTATTGGTACTATATGTATATAGGTCTTCAGAATAGAATTCAGTTCTATATTATATTGGTATTATATACAGAGCTCTTCAGAATGGAATTCAGTTTCGTATTACATTGGTACTAAATACAAAGAAATTTTAGAAAAAAATATGACTGATTTGACTATCCTCATTAAATACAAGTTTATACAAAAATTAGTGTCTTTATACGTGTCACTGGGATTCCTATATCCTGCAGTACGTGTAATGAATTGTTTTCAGTAAAATATGCTGTCCATAATAATTTAGTATTAAGGTAATTTTTCTTTAATGCCGTTAGACCAGAGATATGTAAAGCTTGATCGCTACAAAGGAAATACTGCCATTTACACGTGTAGTTTGGAAAACAACCATATGTATATATACTTATATTTGAACATCTCATTAAATAAAACGATAAATTAATGAATCCATGTAGGATACCGGGATTCCAAACCCATTTAAATTTGGTTGAATTTAGAAAAACAAACGTTGAAATATTATCAGGGAGCATATTACCGAATCTCTTAGAATTGCTTATGGTCGACTTATCCCCGCTGAATCTTTCATTTTTGATGATGATAATAATGATAAAGCTACCAATGTGGCATTTTTCAAATGTCAAAATGATTCTTATATAGTATTCGGAAGCTATAAAATGACCCGCACAGCTTTTAAAATTAAATATTTACCCGGATATATTAGGAACAAGATAATATACCTCCTCGGTAAAAACAAATGTATCCGTGCACCTCGGAATCCCACTTTGAATAATTTCTGCGATATCACAAACTTTCCCGAGTAAACGAAGTACTCGATCAGTAAAACATTCGGTTAATAGGTTACTAGGTATTGACCGATTGATACCCCTACTATATACAGAGCTCTTCAGAATAGAGTTCAGTTCTATACTATATTGGTACTGTAAACAGAGCTCTTCAGAATAGAGTTCAGTTTTATACTATATTGGTACTGTAAACATAGCTCTTCAGAATAGAGTTCAGTTCTATACTATATTGGTACTGTAAACAGAGCTCTTCAGAATAGAGTTCAGTTTTATACTATATTGGTACTGTAAACAGTGCTCTTCATAATAGAGTTCAGTTCTATACTATATTGGTACTGTAAACAGAGCTCTTCAGAATAGAGTTCAGTTTTATATTATATTGGTACTGTAAACAGAGCTCTTCAGAATAGAGTTCAGTTTTATATTATATTGGTACTGTAAACAGAGCTCTTCAGAATAGAGTTCAGTTTTATATTATATTGGTACTGTAAACAGAGCTCTTCAGAATAGAGTTCAGTTCTATACTATATTGGTACTGTAAACAGAGCTCTTCAGAATAGTGTTCAGTTTTATATTATATTGGTACTGTAAACAGAGCTCCTCAGAATAGAGTTCAGTTCTATACTATATTGGTACTGTAAACAGAGCTCTTCAGAATAGAGTTCAGTTTTATACTATATTGGTACTGTAAACAGAGCTCTTCAGAATAGAGTTCAGTTCTATACCATATTGGTACTGTAAACAGTGCTCTTCAGTATAGAGTTCAGTTTTATACTATATTGGTACTGTAAATAGAGCTCTTCATAATAGAGTTCAGTTTCTATACTGGCACTATATTGGTACTATATTAAACAGTGCTCTTCAGAATAGAGTTCAGTTTTATATTATATTGGTACTGTAAACAGAGCTCTTCAGAATAGAGTTCAGTTATATATTATATTGGTACTGTAAACAGTGCTCTTCAGAAAAGAGTTCAGTTCTATACTATATTGGTACTGTAAACAGAGCTCTTCAGATTAGAGTTCAGTTCTATATTACATTGGTACTATATACAGAGTTCAGTTCTATATTATATTGGCACTATATACAGAGCTTTTCAGAATAGAGTTCAGTTCTATATTACATTGGTACTATATACAGAGCTCTTCAGAATAGAGTTCAGTTCTATATTACATTGGTACTATATACAAAGTTCAGTTCTACATTACATTGGTACTATATACAGAGCTCTTCAGAATAGAGTTCAGTTTTATATTACATTGGTACTATATACAGAGCTCTTCAGAATAGAGTTTAGTTCTATATTACATTTGTACTATATTCAGAGTTCAGTTCTATATTACATTGGTACTATATACAGATCTTTTCAGAATACAGTTCAGTTCTATATTACATTGGTACTATATACAGAGCTCTACAGAATAGAGTTAAGTTCTATATTACATTGGTACTATATACAGAGTTCAGTTCTATATTACATTGGTATTATATACAGAGCTCTTCAGAATCATGGACATCGACAAAATCTTAGTATTGTATGTTCTATGATATTTGACATTGTTTGTGAAAGTGCATTGACATTTGTGATAGAAATGACGGTTGATAGGCATATCTTATATTTGAGCGAAGAGAGCTTTCGGTAAATTATTTTTTATCATTTTTAAACATATTTCTGTTGTAGGCGCAGGTATACAGCAAATGATAAGTTGATAACTTCTGTATACAAATGATAAGTTGATAACTTCTGTATACAATTGATAAGTTGATAACTTCTGTAAACAATTGATAAGTTGATAACTTCTGTATACATTTTCTGTGCTGTTTTGTCATTTCAACTAAAACAAGCCTGTGGATGGATACTTAGTTCTGACAGTTACTATAAGAACCTGGGGATGGCACCATAAAACTTTAGATTTAACTAGAGTCTGAGAATTTTCTCAAATTGGCCTGCTGAGCCAATCATATTTCAGGATTCTTAGACCTATGTAATTCTTAAGTTTTATGGTTCCAGGGCAACCCGTTTCGGCAGCTGAGCAATAATAGACTACAAAACATAATCAAACGTCGCTAAATGCAATTAGTTATTACCAACATTACCCAAGTCCTTCCTCCTATCCATGGTCTGTTTCAAATTTCGCCGTAATTTCCGCAACATTTGTTCCTCTTGCAGATCATGCTCAGGGGAACACACAATTGTCATCCATACTTCAAACGAACACAGTGATAAATGCTTGATAACGAAATAGGCACAGTGACTTTCTTATCTATATATTTTCATGATTCGAGTCGTTTAATTTCGTTAAAGATAAAAATCGTATTCTATTCGTTGGGGAAATCATTTGTCCAATATTTAAAATATTGCAAATTGTTGTAATTCAAGGTCCATTTTACAAATGATTTCCTTTCAATGACGTCATTCTAAGACAATTGACTGTGTGTAAATGTTGTATCTTATTTACTTGCCTATATAAAAAACACCTGGTACCAAACTCATATATGTTATGATCGTTTTTCCATTTGGAGTATTCTCTCTGGAGAAAAAAAACTATTGATGTAATTCGTATAAGATCTAGATTTTACTTTTAATAAGTACCCTCAGCTCTGAGATACACTTTCGTGCAAGTGTTAAATCTATGTTCCAGCGTAACGTAAAATTACTAGTTTGACATTGGTACTCTTTACTACGTCATGGACCATAATAACTTACGTAACGTTATCTGCGTCATGAAATATTATTGCTCATCGGAGGATATTTTCTCTATGTCATTAATTTCTGGACTGATTCTTCGTAGGTTCTTTTTATTATTCTGCGAAATATTTTTAACCTGATTTATGTAAATATCACTACGCTATCTAGCTTGGTGTAGCTGTTCTTTCAATATGTACACGTTTTAAACGTTAATGACTTGCACGGATTTTATTAGGGAGCGAATATATTTAGTTCGATGTTTTTATGAAAAGAAAAATACATTTGGTTCCTACTGATATTTATATGTATACATGATAACCTTATACACGTACCATGTAGCATTACTTTCATATTCCGGATGTTTGTGCATGTGTGTTTGCGTTCAAGTGTGTATGTACGTTTTTTTTATATTATCATAATATATTATATGTCCTGAAAAAGGGACAGGTCGCCCCGAAATTTGACTTAAATTTACTTTTTTATTTTTTTTTTTGTCCCTTTATTTGTTTTTTTTTTTTTAATATTTTATTTTTTTGTTTTATTTATTTGTTTTATTTATTTTTTTTTATTTTGTATTGTTTTTTTTTTGAATTTTTTATTTTCCTGTCGTTAGTTATTTTAGTGGTTTATATATATATATATATATATATATATTTATATATATATATATATATATATTTATATATGTAATATATATATATATATATATAGATAGATAGATAGATAGATAGATAGATAGATAGATAGATATATGGACACACACGTCCCTGTCGTTAGTTATTTTAGTGGTTAGTATATATGGTATATATATATATATATATATATATATATATATATATATATATATATATAGATAGATAGATAGATAGATAGATAGATAGATAGATAGATATATGGACACACACGCGAGCACACAGGCACACGAGTTCGCGCTCACAATCTGAAAATCAACGTTTCCAAAAATACCCCGTCTCAAATTAGCTCTTTAATAGTAACATATCCAAATAGATATAATACTCAACCATTATTACAATAGTTAAAATATCAATAGCGTTTATCAAAACAAAATAATGAAAAATTAGACGTCATGGTGGAAAATGTCGCACCAGTATCCCATACATTTAATTTGAATATAAATTTTCCAGTGAATATATTTCGTCTTTGCGTATTGTGCTTAATGTAAGGGATAATATATTGCCCGAGAAGTAGAAATATTTCATGTTTCAGCATTTGTATCAAAATACTGATTACGTCATTTAATAAAACGTTTTATGAATCATTTCACACTTTGACGGGAAGTTAAGTCATCTGCAATTATTTGGCATTACATAATAAAACGCTAATAAAACATAATTAACAATGTTCAATAATTGAGATGACGACAAAAGATTACATTTTATGGAATCGTAATTTATAATTGATCTCAGAAAACGAAGAAAAGCATTTCTAATGCGGACGATATTTAATAACAATATTTTATGATTTGACCATTAAACAATTAAATTCTTACCACCAAATCGTTTAGAGATTTGATGACGCAATATAAAATGAACATATTTATTTTTTGTTATTGTTATATTAAATGGTATTCAAAATTCTTTGCAGTAGCTATTTTATGGGCGTCTTAATAGTCCCTTTCAGTATAAAGGCGGTCCTGTAACTTTGAGTGGCAAAATGATACAGATTCCCGGAAAATGACGTCAGGAAACAATCAGTTACTATAACGACGTCTATGTTTTTGCGGGTATCTGTATCATTTTGCCATTCAAAGTCCCAGGACCACAGTTAACGTGAAAGGGTCTATTGTATAGGTTCAGAACAAATGAAACAATAAAGAGGTAGATATTCATATTAAGTTAGAAACACACCAAAATGAATGATACCACTTTCTAGTGGCGAGAAGTGTCATGGTTTAAAGACACATGTACACGGATGATAAAGTAGATTGTAAGTGGCAGAACAATTAAGTAGTTCCAGCTATATATCAAGACCTTTGATGTCATTATATATTAATAAAATGCTATTTAAAAGATAAAAATATTAAAACAGAGCATCATAGACAACTGTTTTTTTTTTCAATAAAGCTTGTGCCCGAAAGTTTAAATATCTAGTGATTGATTACCATGATACTTATTTTGTCCAACACCACTCTGATTCTACACATAAATACACTGGAGTTGATATAAAAACATGCTAGAATTTCTAATAGACAATATATTTGTAATATTTGGAGACGTGGTATTTCAACAAACTGTCGGCATTCCTATGAGAACCAATTGTGTTCCTTTATTGACGGACCTGTTCCTTATTCATACAGACTTCATTCAGAAACTGTTTAATCAAAAGAAGAAAAAGGTAGCAGTGTCCTTTAATTTGACATTTAGATAAATCGACGACGTTTTGTCAATTAATAATGACAATTTTCATACATATGCCGATGCGATATATCCCAGCGAACTTAAGTTAAGGATACAGCGGAATCAAGCACATATGCTTCATACTTAGACATATTACTTACTCTAGACACAAACAGGAAATTAACAATTAAGCTATACAATAAACACAACGATTATTTCCCAACAGTAAATTTTCGAAATTTAAGTTGTAATATCCCACAATCATCCGCACAGGGAGTTTATAAATTTTCCAAATGATCCGATTGCCAGGGTGTGTTCAACATATGGACATTTCATATACAGAGGTAAACTACTCACTGACAAATTATTGAAACAGGGATAACGTTGATGTCAACGTTCCGCAAATTTTACGGTCTGTTTAATAGTCTTGTTTGCGGTTACTCTCTTTTACTAAGTGAAATGTTGAATTACTTGTTCGATGGCGGTTGTAGATTGTAGTATGCCTGTGTATAGCTCTTATTTGCACATGAAGTACGATTATTAAAAGTAGAAAAAATTTAAATGATTTAAATTGGTTTTGGTAAACATAGTTACTGCCACTCTAAGAACCATATATGAAACAGTCGTACATATCACTCGGGAATAAACTTAACACGTATAAACTGATACAAAATTATGAGAAGTTTTATTTGATAAACTCAGTATTTCCTCCCATTATAAAGAGCAATATTTTACAATTATATTAGATAGATATAACTACCGAGCTAACGGTGTCATATTATGCATTTTCTACTCGATAATCAATGCAAATAAAATGCTGTGCTTCTGTTATATGTGACTTCGATAGAAATATATTTTGTGGTCGAACAGAATCTGGTTAACACAGAAATGTGATCCGTTTTGAGCATATGGAAATTGATTCCTACACTTTCATGGGTTTTGTAACGTCTATGAGATTAAGACTCTGCAATTAGACTTCGTTGATTGTAGGGTTGGAATTGCTAATTAGTCGGGACTGTTATTAGCAAGACGTAGAAATTAGTCGTAATGGCGAAGTCAGTCAGTAAGTTATTTTCTATTTGTCTTCAGTCGTAACAAACGTCTGATTTATAATTACTATAGACATACTTGCACTAACAAATTATTGTTAATTGTAGTAGTAAATACATATGCGGCCCTTTGATAACAGTTGTCGCTTAACACATTGACAACAAATAAGTTAAGATACTGAAACGTCCACTTGATGGAAATCCGCTCGGGGAAAACTGGAAATATAGGTCTAGGTATCATGATGGAGTAAATCTTCACTTTTGACAAGTCAGATCTGTCTTCAAGATGATAAATGACTAATCAAATTTTTAATCTTTATTACGCCTGACACAGAGTACTACCATTTCAACTACAGTATTATCAAACATGTACAGTTTCTAAAATGAACAAAAACATTAACGAAGTTGACATTTGTTTTATTATCCTCCATAGAACGCTTGTGGTGTTCAGATCAAGATGTGCGGAAGTCCGACTAGCATACTAGAGGTCCCGAATTTGATTCCCGATAGTAGGTCATACCAGAGACTTTAAAATGGCATTAAATACTTCTGCGCAAAGATCACGGCACACAACAGAAAGTCCCCGGTCTTCAAATCGAGTCCACGTGTCAAGGTAGGCGTGGCACGTAAAAGAACCCACATTGCACTAGTCCATAGCATAAGTTAAAAGTCGTGGTACTTCACCTTTAGCTAGTGACATCACCGTATAAGTGAAAATTATGTTGAAAAATAACAAAAGGGAAGCAAATACAACCTTCATGACAGTTTGTACTTCGGTAAATCCTCACAGAACTGTAATATAATTTGACAAAACATTACTGATTAGGTACAATATTTCGAGAATGTTGTACTAATTTTCCAAAAGAAAAAAAGTCTGTATCATTGCACTGATTGTAACATATTAAGATAAACATACAAACTTAAAGTGATCAAAAGTAATGAGAACCTAGATCACACATATACATGAATGTTAATCGTGGTATTACTGAAAACACACCATTAGTTATTGTAATGTGCATTATGTTTTCCGGTATTGATTACAGTAATGATGGATGTTAACATACGTTGTTCTTGTTAGATTGCACTGAAAAGATCTAATAAATCCAGTTACACTTTATATATACCTTAGTGCACTAAAATGGGGATTGGTATTAATTGAATTAATTTTTTTGGTCTCTTGGAAAAATGGATATTCCATGTTTGCATTAGGTATCCTTCAGGTAACTTGTGTGCATCATGGAACCATGGGGCTCTCTAACGATCATTCTATTTACTTGTACAAAATTTCTCTGCATGACAAATTTATTACCTATTGATATGATGTAAAATTTATCAATGCTTTTGGTCAATTAAAATCACATCATCATCATCATCATCATCATCATCATCAAAGTCGTCGCCATCGTTGTTTTCATCGTCAACCATTATTATCAGCACACCGATCTTTAAAATCATCATCGTCTTCCAGTGATCTCCATGACCTGTTTTATGATGGCGCTTCGCCATCGTTAAAATTTCTTGCGCCATTGCTAAATTGTCTGTGCCATCATTAAATTTCCAAGCGCCATCGTTAAATCAACAATCGCCATCCTAATATACAATGTACTGTAGTGTAGCCTAAATAAATCTGTTATCATGTTCGGTGTTATTCACTTTCATACAAGCTTATTTATCAGTAATTTTAGAAAAATAACATACAGATGAATTAACATCATGTGAGATACAAACACAGTCCTGTCAATAGAAGCAAACAATCGACGAAATCTATCGGCAATTTTTATAAATATGGCGATATGTACCCTACAATACATTGCCACGGACATCGACGATGTCTAACATAAGCAAATGTATCACCAAACATGAAATTTTGGTATTACTGCCGTGATAGACAGAAGAAAAATAAATAATATTAACAGTATATTCAGTAATTTACCACTGGAAATGATTAATCACAACTGAACTGCAATGTGCGTTCGGTCATATTTGATTTCCACCAGGTTAAATTAACAGATCAACACCAAACCCGATCGATGAAAGATGTAAAGATTTAATAAAAGTTTTCATCCGTACAAACAATTTTTTGGTTTTTGGTTTGGTCTATGAATTTTATTTGTATTTTGATTTTATGATTTGATATATTTAAAATTTTCTAAAATGAAATTATTCCATTGAAAGATAAATATGCATAAAACTGACTGATTTATAAATTAATGTCAGTGTGCATGGTGTAAAGGTCTGTGTCGTCAACAATACAAAATGCTCTTTACCCTCAGCTAATCTACATAATTTTTAATCATATAGTGATTAATTGAAGTGTAATGATTTTATCAATAAAATCAAAAATGTTTTATATATTATTTTTATCTTATACTTTCATTATATCAACTGTAATATTTTAAGTGAATGTATAGATCAAATTCACTTTTTAACAGATGTCAGAGCGTAAAAAATTAAATAAATTTAAATGCAACCATAAAAGTCGCGACTCATATTTTTTTCGGCGGGGTGCGGTTGCAGTTTGGGGGAAACGGGTGTTCAAGTCGAGCCGAAGATTGCTCCATCATTAAATTTTCATCCATGAAGATCCTTGGTCGTCGTCGTCATCATCTTCTTATGGACTTGCGACGGATGTGACCGGTCAACAGGGGATGCTTACTCTTCCATGGCACCTGATACCACCTCTGGATTTTCATAGGTCCGTGTTTGTCCAATATTCACCATATTTGTATATTGTATCCAGGACATCTTATTTATAGATTGGTATCTGTAATTATTATATAAAACTTTAAACCAGAAATATCACACAGTTAGCTAGTTATCAGAGTTTTGATGCGTGTTATGTTACACAGAAAGCAAAATCATTAATCAAACACATATCAATAAGATATTGTGATAGTGATGTTGAGAGGACAAAACGCTTTTGTGAGGCAATATGTGTACTTTGAACCTTATGCGGTTTATTGACACTATTCCATGTCATTTATTAGTACAGATCACAGTACATAGCTTTTAATCTTCCTAAAAGATTTTTTCGAATGCTTTGCGATAAGTTTTTCTCTTAGGACAAGAAAACATTAGTTCATCCTGACTCCAACTCATCTTTAGATCCTTTTTTATCCAACGTTCAAAATATTAAATATATGATCCTCTGAACTTAACCTAATGGTTAACACTTTAGTATTGGCACTTTTTATATACATGAAACTATTGTTATCAAATTCAATTTGATCTCTGCTAAGTATGTATTGAACATTGGACACAAGGCAAAATTAATATAATTTTCTGTGTGTAAATATTTTTTTTCAGTCCAATACACAGCGCTGGTGTTACAATAATAGGCACACATGTCATGCATTCTGTTTCCCATTTCCTATATTTTCTTATATATTTGTCTCACACTTTAAAGCTCGTGGTTTTCATATTCAGATGGCATGTCTTGCACAATAATGGGTTCATCTGTAGGTTAAGAATATGTATCTAACTACTGTAGAGGTTTATCTGGTTGGTAAAAATATCGCTTTCTACATTACTTAACATGGACAATATTTCACTGATCCCACTCATGCAGTACACATACAGTAACACGGACGTCACACAGGAATTGGGATACAATAATGACATTGTATTGAATCGTATGTAGGATTTCACACATCTTACCTTCTTATCTTCTTATTTTAATATTTTTTTTTTGGACGAAGAAGGGTATGAAAGTGTATTTTTAATATTTTCAGACAGCAAATATATAGATTCAAAATGATACATATTTGCATATAATAGCGTCAAATATCGGTCACGATGAGAACCGCTGCCAATCTATTTCCAAGGGAACGGATACCATTTTGCATTTTGATGGCAACTTACCGAAAAAAAAGTTTCATGGTGTATAGACCTATATATTTTGATATAAATGAAGAGCTTGTCCTGGTACCGTAAAACAAATGTATTTATGTATTCTCAAATGGCTTGCTTAGCAAATCAGATTTTAGGATTAACCCCTCGGTTGAGATTTATTGATTCATCCCACCCTCGACTGATATTTTTCTATCTGGAACTTACAGTGGAGCTAGATTCTATTAATATCGCCCATACAAAGTGCAATTACCTTGTTGTCACACCTAGATAATACGAAATAGTTATAATTTAATTTGCTAAGTCATGATGACGATATGACCGGTAGTGTTTTACACAATGGGTCCAATTTGGTACTGACCAATCATCTCTCGACCGCAACACCATTATGTATAACTAGTGAAGAACACAGTTGACCTACATATATAAAGTAGCTCGCGGCCTTTACTTGATATAAAAGTACATGTGCCACAGTGTTAAGGGTACAGAGGTAACTTAAATCATATAAACTATGGTAAATATTGGATACATATCAATCTCAGTAGGATGAGAAAGTGAGATCAGGTGCCATGGAGATGTTAGAATCTCATGTCGACATGGTATAGCCACTGGGCTCTAATTGCTTTGGCATTTACTGTACAACAGGTAACAACGTATTAAGCGAACCAATAACGCAGTAACTCTTGCTCGGAATACAAATAAAACAGATTGTACGATTGATCTGGAAACTTAATAACTCTAAACATTTATATGAAGATGGATACACTGAACTACTAATGTTATAACTCTGAATCCTAGGGTAGTGATCATCACTCATAACATTTACAAAATGAACGCATTAGGTTACTGATGTATAAAACATCACTCGGTACCATTTTCGTGAAGAGAAAAAGAACACCACTAGCACGTTGAAAACTACATACAGAGAAGACCATGCTACTGACCATGCAACCATCACCGGAAACATTTCGTCCACAGTAGAGAGCGCTGCCGACATGGTAATTATCACTCAGAAAATGTGCAAAGGAAATGGACAAAGGCATACATCTAGTACCCGTGACGTCTGATCTTACGTAATATGGTGTGTACATTTAACCCTGCAAATACACTCTTACGTGTCCTGTCCATTGGTAATACCACACAAATATCATTTAATATCAAATAATTTCAAACAAAGGGGAGATGATATGCGTCTTACAGGCTAAAGGTGAAGCTTTAGGGGAAATGATAGAAGCTATAAGTAATTCATATGAAGAAGCTATAGAAAAAGTTGTAAGGGCTTCCATATGTGTTTTATATGATAATAGATGAGGCTGTAGCTGAAATCATATGTGTACTTGTAACTATAGATGAAGCTCTATGGGAATACGTATGCGTTTTAGGAGCTTAAGATGAAGCTGTATCTGATTCCTTATGCTTCGATACTACATTTCTCTCAGCTGAAACTGATTTGTCCACGAATTTAGATGTCGGGGAAAATGTTATCTCACTCTGAAGGGTGAGATAAGCCCATTTCAGGAGTACCAGAACTACTTTTTTAAACATATTTTTGTCGTCTGCTTGTAAACAAAGATGTATGTAGTCGCTCTTTTATACTGGATCAAAATGAGAGAAAATACCACTCTAAAGTACAAAATTTTGTTTGTCCATGACTCGGCGAGCCTCGTCACTGGCAGACACAATTATGCACTGAGATTGAGATTTCGCCATCACCCCCTTGAAGTGGCTTTATATTGTAGAAATCCATTTCACTTCTAAAAACAAGGCACATCCGTCAATATAATGAATGAAAGATAGAACAAGGATAGTTTATATTATTCTGTGAACGGCATATTTATTTTGCTCCTTTCTCCATAATTAAGTAATTCAAATTTGGATCTTCTTTCGTCAAAACTCGTCTACGTCAAAGAGCAATTAAAATGGTTGATATCTGAAACTCTGAAAGTAATAATAATGTTAGGAATGTACTGAAAAGGTTGGTATATTTCAATTAAAAGCCGACTGATACTAACGCTCGCCGAAGTTTCCTGTCTACCCTTACAAGAAAGAATTCTTACATAGATTGAATTAAATCTTAAGGCTAATAAATGTGTAGGTCAATGGGTTACATATTTAAATATCTCTTAAAATACATATTGAAATTAGGATGCAAAGAAAATATCCAATGTTTTCTTACCCATTACAAAAGTAGGTAAATCTGATTTACACCTGAATGTAGTCTTATTTGGAGATTGAATGGGACACCTGTAGACAAATTGTACCTGTCATTGCGACTGACCAACGTCAGCATCAAATTTAACACGAACTGTGTGATAGGTGCAATCTACAGGATGTACGTTTCAAGTAGCACCTGTTAAAAAGGACGAAATTCTTACTAGGATTATAAAAATGTAAATCGTTCACAAGTATTTGATGCATCAACAGTATAAAGTATGAAATGTGACAGAAAGTGAATAAGACGGTCAAAACTATAAATAGGGTACGTATGATTAACAAAGTGCATATCAAGCATACTTATTTAGTAATGTTATATCTATATTTATCGGACAGACCTAATAGCGGATTGTAACTCGATCACTGGTGTATTTCAATACTGGACACGCATATATAAAAAGGTATGTAATTACGTTAAATATTTCTAATCCAATTACTCTGATAGCATTAAGTATTGCACTTACTCGCACTCTAAGTAAAGGTGCATATATATATATATATATATATATATATATATATATATATATATATATATATATATATATATATATATATATATATATATATATATATATATATATACCTTTGGATGTATTGTGTTGTTGGTTTTAGTGCTTTGTACATTTATACATATATATACATACATACATACATACATATATATATATATATATATATATATATATATATATATATATATATATATATATATATATATATATATATATATATATATATATATTCGTTTTTAAATAGTAAAGAAGTATGTAAATATTTTCAATTAGTGTATGCGAAAGCTTCATTCAGATGCCGTCAAGGAGCAATATCTTCTTGGGTCAAATGTATACTTAAGATTCTCATCAGAAAGCATCTATATAAATCACACTGGTCATTTCTAACATACTAGTTAACATGAACTGAAATAAATCATTAACACTGACGATGACCTGCTACATTGTTGACAGTCCAGTCTTGTCTTGAAGTCGATGATACATTTGTTTTTATGTATAGAATTATGATGAGGGTCCATTGTGAATGTTTAATACATCAATGTATCTCACCTCAGACCTTATCTACAGTTATCCTAATAACACTCAGATCGCAAAATATCTCAATTCCACATTTTTTGTCATATTCCCTGGATTGGTTTAAATCCCAACCGTTTATCTCCTGTTTCTTGGTCCGGATTTTCTCCGGACTGACGTAAACATCTATAGGATGACAAGGGAATATTTTTCTATGTGTCACCTGATTCCGTCTCTTGGTTTTTTGGGAAGTCCGTATTTGTCAATGTGATTGTCAATTGTCATAAGAAAGTCTGTTTTGCTACGTCCGTGCTCGTACTCTCTCTGTATACTTGGAATTGATATAGCTCAATTATTTCATTTTAAAAATCCATAGCTTCATATTCATAAATTCACTTTTCCGTATTATTAATTAGTACGTTGTTAATAGGCTTTGCATGGTTTTACGTAGAATTTACATCTGTAAAACGTTTACCATCGTATGTATGTTGTAATAATGTAATATACCAGAACTAAGTACAAGTTACTTCATAATTTATATTTGAATTCAAACAGAGAGAGAGAGAGAGAGAGAGAGAGAGAGAGAGAGAGAGAGAGAGAGAGAGAGAGAGAGAGAGAGAGAGAGAACTGCACAAGGGATATGTTAAGATGCTCACAAAGTGCACATCATATTTGATTAGTTGAAGTAATTAAGCAATAACAGCTTGTATGGGCTTCTCCCTGCACTTCTTATACTTTAATTCCTGTTCACAATTCACCGTTTTGTTGTTCATTCTATCAGTACACAGGTATCAGATGTATACAGATCATAATAATACATGCAAGTTTATATAAAAAAAAATATGGTGTTTGTTAGAATAGCTACCAAAATTATTTTTAACAAAATATTTTAATCGACATTTCTCTGCAGTAACATTGACCTTTCTTGGATCTTACTAAACATAAAGATATGCGCCAATTTATCAAATTATTTGAGGAATGACATTACTTTATTACTATCATCTTTCCTTTATTCAATTTGCAATGGTTCATGACCTTTCAGTAGGTTTCTTCGTTTAATAAATACTACCTGTTAATAAATCAAACAGTTGATGTGATTATCTAGTACGAACTCGGATGTTACAACACAGCAGGAGCGATATATCTGATCGCGGCATGAATTCAAATTTCATGAATTTGATGGTAGCCAGTCTTTAATGGCGGAGGAAAGAATCCTGTTACTATGCACCCGGGAAAAGACAAGCGGTCGTCGGCAAGTCAACTGGCTAATCTTCTCACAAAACTCAGCTATGGTTCCAGCGGGGTCGAACCTGCGCTGGCCTGAAGTGAGAGACTTTATGGTTGACAGTCGCTCTATCCGCACAGTCACGGAGGCCCCTCGTGGCATGATCATTACGTTCATAACTCATGGAGAATGTAAAATGTCTATGTATTCTTTATAGCACTGTCGTTGAAGTTTCAAAATATCAAGGACACGTGACATTATTTGAATAAAGTTTATAACTAAACAACAATGATTAATCACTTTGATTGAAAAATGTTTTCGTCAGATTAAACGTGTACCTGTGTAAAACACAAATATTGTTACTGTCCGGTATTGGGGTCAACTTTCATTGACCTTTATACTAACGGAAAGACAAATGTTTATATTTACTTTAGATATAACCGTTTTTCTTGTACTCGGAATGAATGCATTCCGTAAAAACCTATCAAAACACTTTTCACATTCTCGTGTTATATCTCAGAATAGTTGATCATGACTAAAGAGTATGCCAATTTTGATAATATTTACAGTGTAATACAAATTATTATTTTTTCATTGATTTTATTCACCCGAGAAATATTTTAAATTTTGAAAAAATATACATAATACAGAGAGAGAGAGAGAGAGAGAGAGAGAGAGAGAGAGAGAGAGAGAGAGAGAGAGAGAGAGAGAGAGAGAGAGAGAGAGAGAGAGAGAGAGAGATGGTTATCGACTTTCCTTTCTTTCGACCACATCTAGACATTCTTGTAAGAAATGTCTGCAAAGTATTGCCGATGACAAACGTGAAGTTGATAAGCAGACAAGTATATTGCAATCTGTTTTTACAAGTGATTTGTTGCTTTTGATGGTAGAAACACACTAGACAAATGATATGTATCTCCCAGTGTGGATATAAGAATTAATCTGGTGTAACTGTTATGATCGTTGTATGTCGTAAAAACGTTAAGTAAACACTTCACTACCACTGCTAAGTTTGCGGAGCAATTCACTATAATTCTATTTCATTACTCGGTGTTTATCTAATGATTTCTCCTCGAGTATTTCATAAAATGAATATGTTTTCCATGAAGATTTCTTACAGAAAATGACTTATTTATCATTTTCTTCTAATGTCAATATAACTACCACAGCATCTACTACTACTGTTTACTTACGTTTACTGTTACCTATATCACCACTACTATCATCATCATCATCGTCATTATCATCATCATTATCATCATCACCATCATCATCATAATCATCATCATCATCATCATCAACAACAACAACAATTTCTTCATTATCATCATGATTATCATCATTACTCCCACCAACATTACTACTACTACCACTATTGCTGCTACTACTACTACTACTACCACTACTTCCACTACTACTACTACTACTACTACTACCACTACTACCACTACTACCACTACTACTACTACTACTACTACTACTACTACTACTACTACTACTACTACTACTACTACTACTACTACTACTACTACTACTACTACTACTACTACTACTACTACTACTACTATTACTACTACTACTACTACTACTACTACTACTACTGCTACCACTACTACTACTACTACTACTACTACTACTACTACTACTACTACTACTACTACTACTACTACTACTACTACTACTACTACTACTACTACCACCACCACTACTACTACTACTACTACTACTACTACTACTACTACCACTACTACCACTACTACTACTACTACTACTACTACTACTACTACTACTACTACTACCACTACTACCACTACTACAACCGATACCACTACTACTACTACCACTACTTCCACTTCTACTACTACTACTACTTCCACTACTACTACTACTACTACTACTACTACTACTACTACTACTACTACTACTACTACTACTACTACTACTAAACATATCGTAACTACTAAGGAACATACTCTCGAATAATGATCATAATCATAGATAAAAACCATAGATACAAAAAATAAACTGTGGGGTAGAATTTGTAACACACACACACACACACACACACACACACACACACACACACACAGAGAGTCTAACAATTTTTTTTATTTTTACTTACTATAGACACAGAAGGGAAATTAAAATCTAAGCTATATGACAACTAAGACGATTTCGGCTTTCCCATCGTAAATTTTCCATATTTTAGTAGTAATGGCTCACAATCACCCGCATATGGAGCTTATATTTCACAAATGACGTTATGCCAGGGCGTGTTCAACATATGAACATTTCATATATAAAGATAAACTACTCACCGACAAATTATTAATACGGGATACCATATCGGAAACCGCGCTTTATGTCAACGTTCCACAAATTTTATGTTCCGTGTAAGTCTTGTTTACGATTACTCTATTTCATTTTGTGAAATATTGAGCTGTTGTTCGATAGCTGTTGTTGAGACGTCTGTACCATTTATGACAAGGATTTCTTCCTCACGTATTTCAATTGAATTCGACTGTGGACTCACGGCGGGTGTGAAAGGTCAACAGGGGATGCTTACTCCACCATGGCACCTGATCCCACCTCTTGATTTCCAGAGTTCCGTGTTTGTCCTATTTTACCAGATTTATATCTATATCCTGGATATCCTAAAGATAAATGCACAAATATTTTTACTGTGTAATGGTTTATTTTAATTAAGTGCCATGTGACGCATTCATTCTAATTATTCTACCGATGATTTTTTGATATTTTGATATTTCAAATAACTGGAATGTTCAAAACAAGGATTTGATGGGAGGCCAAACTTAAACATGATATAAACAGAAATAGTCAAAATGTAACGTACCTAAATATAACCCTTCATTCTATGACCAAAATGACCAAATTTAAGCGACGCCAAAATATCCCAATTCACGGTTCTATATTTTGATAGCATAATTAGGATAATATTGATAATATAGATAACTCTTTCTATATTCTTACAGAATTCTGTAGGATTATGTGATATGCTTTCTTAGGCATGGAATCTTTAATATATAAGTATTACTAGTATGTTGTCGATCCAAGTGAGTGTCTATTCCTTGTTTGTGACTATCAATTAGAAGTTGAAGTCTGTTCAAGTGAAAAACACTATGACAGATCAAAAACAAATAATTTGTTTTTATATGAAATCTACAATTTTGCAAATTCATAAATTTATGATAAATTGAAAAAATGACAAAATAATGAGTTTTATTCATAAGATATTGTTGATAAGAGGCGGTGTAAATTGTAAACATAGTGTAATGGACAACACTTGTGATTCGCGATTGTTTTTAGTGTTGAAGTCGTTGTTATATCTATTTATATCTGATGGACTTGGTGTTGAGGCCGTAGTTAAATCTATTTATATCTAATGGACTTGGTGTGGAGGCCATTGTTATATCTATTTATATCTAATGGACTTGGAATTTCGAATATCCATCGGTACTTCTTTGCTTTACCTTAATAAGTATAAAGTTTTCTCCCGCTTTTTATTCGTGATCATTTAACCTCCCTTTTTGTGTTTGGGTATACAATAGACGTATAAAGTTATCATGTAATTTTGAGGAGGATTTCGTTCTCACCTATTTTATTTGAGTTTGGCTGTGAATTCCTGGCGGGTGTGACCTATCAAAAAAGAAGCTTACTCCTCCATGGCACCCGATCCTATCTCCTGATTTCCAGAGGTCCGTGTTTGTTCAACATCACTAGATTTGTATATGTATCCTGGACATCCTGAAGATTAAGACTTTGATATCTGAGATTTTATACCTAAAGTTAACCGTTTACCGGATTTTATTGATATAATACTGATATCATCTCTCTCTCTAGCATCACTCATCATATATCATAGAGTGCTAGATTACCCTTAAATTACAAAAATAAATCCAAAGACAAACAGTGGTTACATAACGTAATGCTTCCCTATTTCACGCAAGAAGTGTTTTGAAATGTTTAATTGATTTTTGAATCATTAATAAAAACAAAACTAAATTTGTTGATGTGTTACCATTTTAAATCAATGCATATTTTGTTTTACAGTATTGTTGAAAATCGACATCGATGCTCGATTTCAATTCTGCTGCCTGTATGTAAGCTCTCCTATTATTATCTGTTTACTTTGAGTGGTAATAAACACCTCTATGAAAAT
Organism: Atrina japonica; assembly: GCA_030159075.1. Lineage (NCBI taxonomy): Eukaryota > Metazoa > Mollusca > Bivalvia > Pterioida > Pinnidae > Atrina > Atrina japonica. Next base: position 724,494 of record BROG01000250.1, on the reverse strand, counting down.
TAAGTTAATTCGCTTTAAATTTATAGCTACCGATATTGATTCTATTTATCGTTACATAAAACTTAAAACACACGAGAAATATGGAGCCATTTGTCAATCTACATTAAGAGTTTTGTGGTGTTTTGTATCGACTCAAAGGAATTCCTCGCAGGTAAAAGTGCATACGGGATGTAGATTCATAAGTATATTGACACTTGTGAAATATATATCACACTCAAGAATAACTATCGAACACACTCATACAATACAAAATGAGTAAACCATTTAGTCATGTATTTGACATTATCCATTATATGAATAGAACTATTTTGTGGAGATCTCAATTTCGTCTGTTTTGTTTTTTGTTGATTGTAGTATTTTATTATTATGCATTGCTACCTAAAGGGAATTCACAAATCAATATTATCCTGTAATGGATAAATACATATATGATATTTCTGTCAAAGGTAAACAAATATATAGTATTGATAAAACAAATGACTGACATGTGCTAAATTGAATTTATGGTATGCGTTCTCTAACAGGCAAACATATACCATTTGTCATGTTCTTTTGAAACGGTCAAGTAACAAAAGAAATGAAGAATAACCAGTACTAATTTGTATTTCTCAACATCTCAACATTTAGTACACGTCCTTTTATATCCCCTGATAAATCATGAAAGCTTCATATCTTAATGACTAGCTTCTATGTAGACTAACTTCATTATTTCTATTGTTAAACGCTTGTATGATCATATATTTCTATTTTACTTTGTTGCAACTAATAAGTACACAGTATGTCAATAATCTGACAGTTTAACATCTCTGGTGCTGTTTGCAGTACACTTGGGGAAGGAAGTCTGATTTTTTATGTTTTGTTTTTATCATATTTGTGATTATTTCAATTATCTAACACATTTATGTAACATATTGAGGTAGCTGATGTTGCACTGAAATCTGATGTGGCTCGTGGTGGATGGCGTTTGCATCTCTGTGTTATTGTCTAAGGATTATTTATTCACTTCACTTGAATAAATATGGACAAAAACTCTTTGATATGTGTCGAGTTCAAGTCCTTTAATCCTGGTCAGATTGTGTTTAGGAAAAGTTCAAATTGAGCTGGAGGGGGTAAGCATGCTTCTTGGCGTGATCAAGGGTCTTTATATTTTTTGAAACTGTTGTAAACCTATTAACTTTTTTTCAGATCCCTGTCTTTATATATACTCGATCGTCTCAAAATAAATTCGGTGATAGGAAACAATTTTAAATTAACTGTCACTTATAAAGATATTCACTCAGACCGAAAATTTTAGGGTGATACATTTCTCATCTACATTCTAAATTTTCCTAGCACGCATTTTAAAATTATATTGCATTTTCTGTGTTCGACAGCAGATAAGGAAAGTTTTTCGTAAATATTCCGAAAAGAATCTTTGCGTTGGAACAATACCCATGCATGTTACAAATATGACCATAATCGCAACCGTCACACCCCCCCCCCCAAAAAAAAATAATCCATTTCCATGGGTTACTTTTCAATTTACTCTAAATATTACTGGGTGGATAGCGCTGGGTGCTAGGATTATCGTGCATTGTCTGACACAGTTTTATGTGAAAATGGGACATGCACACAATCGATTAGGATAAAGTGGTGATTTTCACGTCTTCATAGTTTTCTTTACTTTACACACATATGCAGAATGAGATTATTAACATGTAGCAATGATTGTCGTATTCGCCGAGTTTTACGGACTGTCGTTGATGCACACATGTGCACACGAAACCATGACGTAGGTAGAAGGTACACGAAAATGTCGCAAATACGCTAAATGTTGTTTTGCTGGTACACACAGTAAATATTGGGACCAAGGTACCGTATCAGTGGACATTTTTGCGAGATGCAGAGTATTGTCCTAAATAATGGTGTATAATTTTAGCAAGAAGTAATTTTAGCGATTTTATTATTAATACAAGATAACCCTTACATATGATGAGGAATCAATTGTTAAAGATATTCAATTTTAGCGATCTCAATTACCTCGCTAATAATGCGAAAATTTAATCCTCGTTAAAATTTCTGCTTATACGGTATTCAGATTTATCTGATCACCCACGGCTATTTACTGTAAATAGACATTGTTTATATAATTAAAATATGGTCATATTTTTATATATTATATATCTATACCATGATTCCAATACAATCAATGATTACTAAAATGTTAGAATTAAAATTATAAATGATGATGAAATAAAAATATTATTAACAATACGTATGTGATCGTTTTACAAAAGCAGGCCAAAAAAATATCAAGACGATCGTTTCTGTCAATAAGACTTTCTAAAGTAAAAATTGGTATCATACAAAGCCAAACAATAAAATTAAATGTATCACAAAATCCATCTTAGTACCCAATGAAAAAAGATGACTGTCTTAGCTTTTGAGAAGTTTAGTATTTAAATGGTGTAATCCGACCGAAAATTATGTTATTACAAAACAATCGGCTGATACCGAAATACCACCTACTAGGTTTATGTATACACTCGGGGGTTCTATATACGTAGATTTTTTCTGGTTAGTGTCAGAAAAAATTCTCAAAATAATTGAGTTTATTTTCTTAATATTACAGAAATCCATTGTACAAATGACGTAGCGAAAGGAAATATGGATACAAAAGAAATGGACCGAGTACCATTTAACGAACAACAAGAGGAGACAACCAATGTGAATCAGTCACTGCCACAAACAGGATATGTAATTCAAGGACTCCCACCAAGTACGTACAGTAGAACCTAACTATTAAGACCATCTAACGGATCCAAAATTGTCCGATTAGAGCGGTGGTCTTTCAAATAAGAGTCTAGACTGATTTGATATTTATTCAAAAATTTTCAAAGAGACATAATATTTACTTTTTTAAATGCGATGTGGTTTCCTGAGCCTGGGACCATAAAACATGAGAATATACTCAAGCCTTAGAATATTCTCAATTTTGCCTGCTCATCCAATCAGATTTCTGGATTATCCAAAGCTGAGTAAACTTTTTAGACTTAGGTCATTCTTAACTTTTATGCTGCCAAACTGTGAACGAGGTTGTCTTCTAGACGAGGTTCCGCTGTTGTTTTATTTTTATAAGATGCACTTAGTGTGAAATGGCAATTTGTCCTTGTGCTGAAAACACGGACATTATTATTATTATTAGTAGTAGTAGTAGTAGTAGAAGTAGGAGTAGTGGTAGTAGTAGTAGTAGTAGTAGTAGTGGTGGTGGTAGTAGTAGTAGTAGTAGTAGTAGTAGTAATTGATGGATTGTCAACAGAGTACACTTACTCCTCCGTTGCACCTGATCCCATCTCCTATTTTTAGAAGTCCGTATTTGTCCGGTGTTCACCAGATTGTCTCCTGATACTCATTGCGACTATTGAACTCTGTAACTCTATGATTACACATGCATGTAATAAATAATAATTCATACACTGAATTTGAATCTGACCGCCTTGTCGGAGATTTGACATCATCCCTTTCATTTGACCCAAGAAAGAGATTTCAACTTCTTTTGGGAGAAAAGTATCAATAAATGAATATCTTTGTGTCACAGTTTAATCAGGAATGAAAGTTCCACTAAATTGCTATAAAATATCTATTGAAGTGGTGTTGATTTTAGAATTAATTCTATTTATCTAACCATGCATAACATTATTCCAAGCAGAGATTTAATAAACAACAACTTAATGACTATGTATCGACTTCTTTGTCTTCTCAACCACAAAATAGTATTGATTGTAGCAAAGAATTTAGCGTATTTAGAGCATGTAGGTTTTGTTTGTCTACTTCAAAGTCACTAGTTTGCCTTTTTCAGACAGAAATCTGATTTCCATATGTAACTAAGTTTACTTTTTATGCATTTTTAATTCACAAAATGGTTCATCGTTTTGCACATATATGGATACTTCGCCCACAGTAGGTGAAATACCGAATACACAGACTTTTGCTAGGGACTTGATATCTTAGCATGTATTCTTTACCGTGCCAATCTATCATGATATTGGTTTGAATTCACAATAAACTGGCTTTGAAATCTATATCTAAGAAGATTATAAACTCACGCATGAGCTATTGCATGTTTCTTTTGCAATAGCTATGAGCTATATATATATATAATTTCTTATTGTATCTGAGCCATTACAACGTTATATGTGCCATCAAATCTTTAGATTGATGACCAGAAATCACGCCTCCAGATTTGCTTATTACAATTACAAACCATACGATTATCACGACATATAGTAACTCTTATTTGCTAACTTTGGTATTATGTTTATAATATTGCTAACGATGTGACTGGTTATTTTATGACAGAAAAAAGATTTAATCCGTCTTTAATTCGCCCCAAATCACCGTAGTCTAATGGATGATTTTATATATATATATATATATATATATATATATATATATATATATATATATATATATATATATATATATATATATATATATCCATGTTTCAATTATTTACTTGTAAAAATTCGTTTTCGTTTTGAATTCGCCCTCTCATATAAATGGGAAAATTTAACGGGGGCGAAAATTAATAGGTATACAGTACTCATAATCACTGTTTGGACGGGAAAAGCAATAAATACTGCTTGAGTGCATTTTCTAAGACAAGATACCATTTGCTTACCTTCCCTTTCCAATGGGAAAATCGTACGATTGAGCCCCGCAGCTGAAGATTCCTACAATGAGTAATTTTCATGTATGAAAATTATATCTTTTTACTGACGGTATAGACATGTTCTGATACAAACTATTTACTGATAATATTTGATGCAGAAGATTAAACAGTGGCGTTATAATAGCTAACGCTTATATGACTTAATTGTTCGAGTATTCACCATGTGCTTGGTATTAGATGATGTTAAATGATTTATCATAAATGCATATCACTCTGTATTTGACCCACCGCATCACATACTTAAAACAAAATTCTAAAAAGATCGTAAAGTATATCAATCAATCATAATAAGCCTCTTACTAACTCTTAGTAACGTATAATTACTGTACCATTATGCATTTATCATCATAACCATGTACGACTGTTGTACCCTGCATTCAAATCTCAGGCTTTACAGATTGGACGTTGAAGTGTTTGTGTCTGAATGAGATGAACTGTATAAACAAAATATATAAATATCTTTAACAATATCTAGGTCAAAATTTTACAAAAGAAGCCAAAACAAATACTAAAGACGATTGTTTCTGTCAATAAGACTTCATCGTTTGAGCTTGATATTAGTAAGATATATATTTCCGGAATAAAAAAATGGCACCATACAAGGCCAAATAATAGATCTAAATGTATTGCCAAGTCCATCTTAGAGTACCCACTGTAAAAAGATGCAGATCTCAGCGAAATATTTCATACTTTTCATACTTGTTTTCACGGGTACAAAAATGCATTGATCAATTTTCTGTCATGTTTTTCCCCCCAGTTTTATATACCTTAGTATTAACACAATGTCAATCTTTTGTATCTGCCCACAGATCTTGATACATAGTTGAGCAGTTTTCACATGATTGATAATGATGAATGCTCACGTTGTTTATCTATTGGATTAATCACACCTGACCGTTGAATATAAATAAGATTCAAATGGACTAAGGGGCATCACCTTAACATAATATACTCCGTAAATGCCTTTATTATTTACTTTAATCCACCTGTGTGTGAAGATACATTAATTAGATTCCATTCCACACCTTGTGGCCTACAAAAATATCTACACCAAGCTGTACCTTCCAAATTGAATTTGAAATTATCAACTCCAAATGATAAATCAGTAACTTAATTTTTAAGCGCATTTATATTTTCAACACAGTTATGCGGTCAGTGATAAAGATGAGGCCTAGCATAAACCTATGTGTTTGGTCGTTTTTGTCATTTAAATGCTAATTATATAAAAAAATCTCAGGTACCAAAGTATAAATCAATAGAATGTCCAGGACATAGATACAAATCCGGTAAAAATGGAAAACACGGACCTCTGGAAACCAAGAGGTGGGATCAGGTGCCATGGAGGAGTAAGCATCCCCTGTCGACCGGTCACACCCGCCATGAGTCCACAGTCAAGTCCAATGAAATACGTGAGGAGTGTATCCTCGTCACAATTGGTACAGACGTCTAACAACCGCCAACGAAAAGGCAACTCGACATTTCACTTAGTGAAACAGAGTATCGCATACAAGTCTATTATACCGACCGTAAAAATTGCGGAACGTTGACTTTAAACGCGATATCCCTGTGTTAATTATTTGTCAGTGAGTAGTTTACCTCTGTATATGAAATCTTCATATGTTGTACACGCCCTGGCATATTGGATCATTTGTTAAATACAAACTCCATATGGGGGTGACTGAGGGATATTACTACTTAAATGTGGAAAATTTACGTTGTGAAAGCCGAAATCGTCGAGTTTTTTGTATAGCTTAGTTGCTAATTTCCCGTCTGTGTTTATATTAAGTAAAATGTTTAAGTATGAAGTGTGTGTGCTTGATTCTGTTGTATCTTTAATTTCTAGTTCGCTGGGGTATATCGCATTGACATATGTATGAAAATTGTCATTATTAATTGACAAAACGTCGTCGATACATCTAAATGATAAATGATATTCTTTTGACTCAGCAGTTTCTGAATGAAGTCTGCTTCGTATGAATAAAGGAACAGGTCGGCCAATAAAAGGGCACAATTGGTTCCCATCGACAGTTTGTTGAAAGACCACGTCTCCTGACATTATAAATATATTGTCTATTAGAAATTCCAGCATGTTTTTTATATCAACTTCAGTGTATTTTTGTGTAGAATCAGAGTGGTGTTTGACGAAATAAGTATCCTGATAGCCAATCAGTAGATATTTAATTTTTTTCAGTGAAAAAACAGTTGTCAATGATGCTAAAAAGTCTTTCTTTTAATTTTTTTATGTGGAATAGTTGTATAAAGAGTAGAGAAGTCATAAGTTTTGATACTGTGAATTCGAGAAATATTGTGTTCCTTCAAATTTTCTAAAAGCTGTTTAGAATTTTTAAGTATCCACATCTGATTTGCACCGCTTCTGGAATTAGCAACTGTACAGTATTGTTGAAGTTTCTCCTTAACGGCTGTCAATATCTTGGTAAGGAGTAAAGATAAAGGTTTGCTGGATCCTGCTATGTTTCTTTGCTTATATGGGCTTTTATGAAGTTTAGGTATCCAATATAATTTGTGGTAGCTCAAAATCGGTATCCGTTGTAGGTATATCAAATGAGCATAATACGGACACGTGATTTTGAAGGATCTCGTCCTTTGAAAGTGAGCTTCGTGTGTATGTAGGATTTCCAGAATTCGTAATGTGCCTTACAAATAAAAACTATATTATTTGAGGCTTTGTCTGCTGGTACCAGTACATATTGGTCATGTAATCTATCCAGTTCAGTTACTACTTCTGGTACGAAGGCATTAGAAGAGGATTGCCCTGTGAGTGTTTTACAAAATGGCGATTCTCTTGTCAGAAATATCCGTTTCACTGCTCGAATAAACAGTCACAGGATAACATTTAATTGCGTCTCGGATACTGTAACCGACGCTTATAATATTATCTTATAAAAGAATGGTATAAAAGAACGTGGTATAAGAATATACGACCTTGAAATTTAAACATATAAATGTATGTGTGTAGATGTATATCAAGAACTAACCTGCCAGCCCTATTTGGTAAAATTAACTAAACCCCATTAATTATAAACATGTGTCAACGTAACAACGTAAGTTGTTATGTCTACATTAAATATTGATTTTTAATCAACACTTATATTGCCATTACCTATCTCGACAAAACTCGAAGATCTCCCTCTAAATATCGTCATAAATATGCAAACAAACAAAAAACCCAAAACAGATTTCTGAATTAATGTAAATCTTGACATTTCGCTATCTGACTGATTATTACACCTGTTTTAGTTTATTAAAAAACTGTTATGGCTAAATGCTGTGATCTCGGCTAAATGCTGTGATCTCGGCTGTGATCTCGGCTAAGTCGTTATATTGTCAGAAATCAAATGCTCTAATGCATGGGCATCGAATCATCAATTGTAAATCTTTGATTAGACTTTCTTTCATTGTTCACATATTGTTTCCTTCATTTTAACGGGGAATGACTTTCTTCGTAATAATACAACTTATGATGCATGGTGTCTGTGGCGTCTAGAATGCAACACATAATGTAAAATTTATATCTACCTATAGATGCCTACATGTATTTAAAACATGGGAGAAAAATAATAAACCCCAACATTGAGGGTATGACAAAGGAATCGCAATCCTAGGGATAAGATTCTTGAATGACGAACCCGAGGCTTTTCAAAAATCATACCCACGGATTGAGATTCCTTTGTCATTCCCTCAACGTAGGGTAGATGCTATTAGTCATCACTCCTGAAAATTTCCTCCTTTTAAATACGTCAACAAAATATTATGCCTATGTTTACAGAATATACGCAAAGGGACATTAGCTGTATGTTGTGGTTTTTTTTTCAATTTTACTACATAGATTGATGAACAATAGCCCTAATTGGCCATGTTTTGTTAAGGACAAGTAGTAAAAGTAGAAAATATCAAAACAATTTTTGGTAGACACAGCTAAATTCCCTTTCAGATTGTATCAATTACGTATACGTTTCATGAAAAGACGTAATTGAATAAGTTATGTTGTAAATATTCGCGAAATAATATTTATACCAACACGTCCAACACTGACATTAAGTTAACGCTTACAATTATATATATATATATATATATATATATATATATATATATATATATATATATATATATATATATATATATATATATATATATATATATATCTGTGTTTAATTTGTTTTAAGCGGCTACTGCTACGTTGATTGAGAAGAACCCTGACCAACAGGTTGAAGAAGAAGGAGAAGAAAGAGAAACATGGAACAAGAAAATTGACTTCCTTTTGTCCGTAATTGGATTTGCAGTCGATCTCGCCAATGTATGGAGATTCCCTTATTTGTGTTATAGGAATGGCGGTGGTGAGTAAAGGATTATTACAGACCACTTATTACCCATACTTTAAAATGCATTGAAAGAATGGTAGTCATAAACAAAATAGATGTGAAACAGATAATCTAAACAGTGTAAACATTACGCCAATAGTCAAAGTTAGCTAAGATGGTTAAATCCAAAGTAACAAGCCCTGTACATAATATTTTTAGGACTATAGTAATACGCGGTATAACCCTTAAAATCGTAATTGAAACAGCATAGATAGTATAGCCTATTATCATATGTGAAAACAATCTAGTCCCTAGTCATTATTAGTATATTCTGGACATCCTAATGTATTATACTTTGGTATCTGAGAATTTTATATTTGATTATAGTCTATAACCTCAATCGGTGTAGTCGCAAACCTGTAATCTAGACCTTAATAATGCTTTGTATATCAGAATGAAACTGTAATCTAAACAGTTTAGATATTACAACTGATAGTCTTAATAGTTAAAACGGTTTAATTCCTAGTCATAATCAGTTTGAATATATCCCATAACCTCAATCGGTATAATCGTGAAACCTGAAATCTAAGCAGTATAGATCTATATTATAGTCCATAGTCATAGTCGTATAGAAGGTCTAGTTTGTGGTCATAAACAGCAGAGATGTCCGTAATCCTAAACAGTATAGGTATTGCCAATAATTATACTCAGTATGTTCCTGGATCATTATTACTATAGACTGCCAAGTCTATAGTAACAAACACTAGAGATCTTGTCTGTAAGAGGACCATAGTGATTTACAATAAACCGTCTAGTCTGAAGTCATAATCAGTAACGATACCCATAGTAATTATCATTATAAGTCCCGTTCATGTGGTAAGATTTGCACACATAAGTAAAAACACATACGTAAGTAAATTTACTCAAGTATGCAAATGTGGCACATGAGTGCATTTACTCACGTAAGTAAATTTACATATGGAGCAAATTTGCAGACTTCCGAGGTATTACAAAAGTATGCTATTCAAATGTGGCACATGAACGCATTTCATATTGCTGTATCCGCCAGGTCATTTCATGTTTACATTTACTAAACATAACATTTGACATTGCTGAAGAAGCCATTATATATTAATATATGATATGTTAAAACATCATATTTGTATAGTCTACTTCTAGAGGACTAATGACAACTCAATCACCTTTTTTGCGCCAGTTACAAACTATTGAAAAAAAATAGAAAAGTTTCTGTATTCATTCGATCCATTGTCAACCAATAATTAACCCCAACGGTGTGCTCATATATACAAACAAATTCAAAGACACGTCTATATATTTATGATGCAGGGGTGGATTCAGGAATTGTCAAAGAGGCGGCGTAAAGTTTTTGCTTTTTTTAGGAGAGGGTGACGAGACGCTGAAAGCGTGAAATAGGTGCATTTATTCATTGTAAAGAATTGGATATTATCTATAATTAAATTTACGATTTTTTTATAATGACACAAGAGGATACCGTAATATACTTGATCCAATACAAATTTTGATTACAAATGAACTTTATATTCATATAAGATGAGAAAACTCATACGAAACATTAACCGATATGCAGGACAAATACTTTAGAGAAAAACTTAAATTGTAAAACATGTCATATATTAATAACTGATCAAGTGTTCACTAGCAATCTGACAAATAAGCATTACAACACCAGAAGCTGGGATCATCTAGACTGCAAATCATCCAACGTTGTTTACGGCATTGAGTGTACCTTGTGTGGTTTGATTTATGTTGGCGAAACTAAGGGGCCCTTAAATAAAAGAGTATCTGGCCATCGATTCGAAATTAATAATGGGGGTAACCAGATACTCTATCGACATTTCAACTCTCCTGACCATTCCATCTTGTCTATGAGAGTGCGTATAATTGAAAAAATATACCACTGGACCAACAATCCCACCTTGAGTACCCCCTTCCGTAGACAACGTGAAGAATTTTGGATTAAACAACTTGGCACTGCATATCCCTATGGATGTAACGATAATATCCAAAGTGTAGGCAATCTATCAAGCCCACTGTGTAATGGTGTTAATGTGATGGAACTTTTTAATTCAAACGTAAGACGTAAACGAAGTCACGGACATCGTTCATACAACCGACCCTACATACATGATGTCACTTTTTCATCTCTTTTACCTTACGTTAACAAAAAATTGGGTCTTCATCACATCCGCAGCAAACTCTATTCTGTTCCTTTTACAAATCTCAATAAACTTTTTCAAGAAGCAAAAATGAACCCCTACACGGATTCTTCAACCCCAGAATACATACTGAACTCCATTATAATGGACATCGCTTATCACAGGCTGTTTAAGCCTGCACGCGTTACAAACGATGTCTGTTCTAAACAGAAACGTCTTTTCCTTAAACCTAAATTTACAAATAAAGGCATAGACGCTTTAAACATTGGCAATGTTCTAAATCACAAAAAAGTTCAGTCCTGTATTCCACCATATTTTAAACTGAAGAGCACGCCTTGCATTTCATATAGCTATACACCTAGCATCGCAACCAAGCTATTCAATTACAAACAGGTTTTGCAGTGCCTAGACATCAACCATCTTCTACACAACACTGTCACATGTTCATGTGCTTCATCTCCTTTCCAATACAATACTATCGGGCATGTCATTACCGGCGACGTTTCTATTTTTGAAAATGAAAGCCTCAAAAATCTTATTTTAAGGGGCCCTAAATACCGGGAAGCCAGTTCCTTTAATTGGCGTCAGAATTTCAGTTTAGTTATGGATTCTGTCGAAGATTATGCCAGACGATGGGTCAAACATGAAGACGTAGAACCAGACACTTTGTCTGAATGGCTGAAAGCCATACGATGGTTGATAAAATCTCGTATTCGAAAACTTAAAGGGACTATGAAAACACGTTATCCCTCTGTATTTAATGACCCAGAAGTAGTAACTGAACTGGATAGGTTGCATGACCAATATGTACTGGTACCAGCAGACAAAGCCTCAAATAATATAGTTTTTATTTGTGTAAGGCACATTACTATAATTGTTTATTAGAAGAACTTGGGTTTAATACGAATTCTGGAAATCCTACATACACACGTAGCTCACTTTCAAAGGACGAGATCCTTCAAAATCACGTGTCCGTATTACACTCATTTGATATACCTACAACGGAGACCGATTTCGAGCTACCACATTTATACTGGATACCTAAACTTCATAAAAACCCATATAAGCAAAGATACATAGCGGGATCCAGCAAATGTTCTAGCAAACCTTTATCTTTACTCCTTACCAAGATATTGACAGCTGTTAAGGAGAAACTTCAAAAATACTGTACAGTTGCTTATTCCAGAAGCGGTGTAAATCAGATGTGGATACTTAAAAATTCTAAACAGCTTTTAGAAAAATTTGAAGGCACATAATTTTTTCTCGAATTCACAGTATCAAAACTTATGATTTCTCAACTCTTTACACTACTATTCCACATAAAAAATTAAAAGAAAGGCTTTTTAGCATCATAGACAACTGCTTTTTCACTAAAGGTGGTACCCGAAAATTTAAATATCTAGTGATTGGCTATCAGGATACTTATTTCGTCAAACACCACTCTGATTCTACACATAAGTATACTGAAGTTGATATAAAAAACATGCTGGAATTTCGGAGACGTGGTCTTTCAACAAACTGTCGGCATTCCTATGGGAACCAATTGTGCTCCTTTATTGGCCGACCTGTTCCTTTATTCATACGAAGCAGACTTCATTCAGAAACTGCTGAATCAAAAGAAGAAAAAGTTAGCGGTGTCCTTTAATTTGACATTTAGATATATCGACGACGTTTTGTCAATTAATAATGACAATTTTCATACATATGTCAATGCGATATATCCCAGCGAACTAGAAATTAAAGATACAACAGAATCAAGTACACACGCTTCATACTTAGACATTTTACTTAATATCAACACAGACGGGAAATTAGCAACCAAGCTATACGATAAACGCGACGATTTCGGCTTTCCCATCGTAAATTTTCCACATTTAAGTAGTAATATCCCTCACTCACCTGCATATGGAGTTTATATTTCACAAATGATCCGATATGCCAGGGCGTGCACAACATATGAAGATTTCATATACAGAGGTAAACTACTCACTGACAAATTATTGACACAGGGATATCGAAAACCGCGTTTAATGTCAACGTTCCGCAAATTTTATGGTCGGTATAATAGTCTTGTTTGCGACTACTCTGTTTCACTAAGTGAAATGTTGAGTTGCCTTTTCGTTGGCGGTTGTTGAGACGTCTGTACCAATTGTGACGAGGATACACTCCTCACGTGTTTCATTGGACTTGACTGTGGACTCACGGCGGGTGTGACCGGTCGACAGGGGATGCTTACTCCTCCATGGCACCTGATCCCACCTCTTGGTTTCCAGAGGTCCGTGTTTGTCCATTTTTACCGGATTTGTATCTATGTCCTGGACATCCTATTGATTTATACTTTGGTATCTGAGATTTTTATATGAAACAAACTCTAGTCAAAATCTAGGGTGGGTACATGATTTTAAGATAGAACAGGGGAAGTAATAGTAAATAATTGTTTTGCGGAGAGAAGCACGGCACAAAAAGTTTGGTAATTTAATTTTATTAGTTTTCCATTTTCCATTTTTATATTACAATATATAGGTTTTAAACATTTTTGTCAACATCTGGGTACTAACACCGCATGCTGAAAAATATTTGCAGTTCTTATATAATTGATTTTTATTAAACATATAGTTATTCTTTGGCGTCCAAAGGGGGGCGTACTTCCTTTACTCCCACATTGGATCCACCACTGTGATACTTCAGTTTAGTAAAACCAAGTGCAAATAACAAATTTACATACGTTATTTTTTCCACATGAATGCATAGGAAATTGCTTTTACATAGGTGAGTAAATTTACATATCATGCAAATTTACTCCTGGAGTAAAAGCTGGCCACGTGAACGGGCTATAATCATGAGCAGTATAGAAAGCGTGGTCGGTATTCATTATTAGTATAAACCGTCTTATGGGTAGTACAGGAAGAGTGGTTTATAGTAATTATCAGTATAAACAGGCTTGTCTGAAGTCCAGCGCAATACAGAAAATGTGGTTTATAGTAATGATCAGTATAAACAGGCTAGTCTGAAGTCCAGCGCAATACAGAAAATGTGTTTTATAGTAATGGTCAGTATAAACAGGCTAGTCTGAAGTCATGCGCATTACAGAAAATGTGGTTTATAGTAATGGTCAGTATAAACAGGCTAGTCTGAAGTCATGCGCAGTACAGAAAATGAGGTTTATAGTAATGGTCAATATAAACAGGCTAGTCTGAAGTCCAGCGCAATACAGAAAATGTGATTTTTAGTAATGATCAGTATAATCAGGCTAGTCTGAAGTCCAGCGCAATACAGAAAATGTGGTTTATAGTAATGGTCAATATAAACAGGCTAGTCTGAAGTCCAGCGCAATACAGAAAATGTGGGTTTATAGTAATGAGCAGTATTAACAGATTAGTCTGAAGTCCAGCGCAATACAGAAAATGTGGTTTATAGTAATGGTCAGTATAAACAGGCTAGTCTGAAGTTATGAGCAGTACAGAAAATGTGGTTTATAGTAATGGTCAGTATAAACAGGCTAGTCTGAAGTTATGAGCAGTACAGAAAATGTGGTTTATAGTAATGGTCAGTATAAACAGGCTAGTCTGAAGTCCAGCGCAATACAGAAAATGTGATTTATAGTAATGGTCAGTATAAACAGGCTAGTCTGAAGTCATGCGCAGTACAGAAAATGTGGTTTATAGTAATGGTCAATATAAACAGGCTAGTCTGAAGTCCAGCGCAATACAGAAAATGTGATTTTTAGTAATGATCAGTATAATCAGGCTAGTCTGAAGTCCAGCGCAATACAGAAAATGTGGTTTATAGTAATGGTCAATATAAACAGGCTAGTCTGAAGTCATGCGCAGTACAGAATATGAGGTTTATAGTAATGGTCAATATAAACAGGCTAGTCTGAAGTCCAGCGCAATACAGAAAATGTGATTTTTAGTAATGATCAGTATAATCAGGCTAGTCTGAAGTCCAGCGCAATACAGAAAATGTGGTTTATAGTAATGGTCAATATAAACAGGCTAGTCTGAAGTCCAGCGCAATACAGAAAATGTGGTTTATAGTAATGAGCAGTATTAACAGATTAGTCTGAAGTCCAGCGCAATACAGAAAATGTGGTTTATAGTAATGGTCAGTATAAACAGGCTAGTCTGAAGTTATGAGCAGTACAGAAAATGTGGTTTATAGTAATGGTCAGTATTAACAGATTAGTCTGAAGTCCAGCGCAATACAGAAAATGTGGTTTATAGTAATGGTCAGTATAAACAGGCTAGTCTGAAGTTATGAGCAGTACAGAAAATGTGGTTTATAGTAATGGTCAGTATAAACAGGCTAGTCTGAAGTTATGAGCAGTACAGAAAATGTGGTTTATAGTAATGGTCAGTATAAACAGGCTAGTCTGAAGTCCAGCGCAATACAGAAAATGTGATTTATAGTAATGGTCAGTATAAACAGGCTAGTCTGAAGTCATGCGCAGTACAGAAAATGTGGTTTATAGTAATGGTCAATATAAACAGGCTAAATGTGGTTTATCAGTATAAACAGGCTAGTCTGTGCAGTACATAAAGCGCCGTTCCTAGTCACTATAGATATAAACAGACTAGTCTGACGTCATGCGCAGTACTGAAAGCGTGGTCCGTATTCATTATTAGTATAAACCGTCTAGTCTGAAATCATGAGTAGTACAGAAATCGTGATCCATACTATTTATTAATTTAAACCGTCTAGTCAGAAGTCATGAGCAGTACTGAAAGCGTGGTCTGTATTCATTATTAGTATAAACAGGTTAATCTAAAGTCATGAGCAGTACAGAAAGTTTGATCCGTGTTCATTATTAGTATAAACCGTCTAGTCTCAAGTGATAAGCAGTACAGGAAGCGTGGTCCGTACAATATTCATCACCAGTATAAACCGTCTACTCTGAGGTCAAGAGCAGTAATGAAAGCATGATTCGTAATCATTATCAGTGTAAACCGTCAAGTCTGAAGTCACAAACAGTAAAGTAAAACTGTCCATAGTAATTAACAATATTGATGTAGTGTGTTCAATAATTATTATCAGTATAAACCGTCTGGTCTGTTATCATGAACAGTACAGAAAGTGTAATCTGTTGTCATTATCGGTATTAACCGTCTAGTCTGAAGTCATGAGCAGTGCAGAAAGTGTAATCTGTTGTCATTATCAGTATTAACCGTCTGGTCTGAAGTCATGAGCAGTGCAGAAAGTGCAATCTATTGTCATTATCAGTATTAACCGTCTGGTCTGAAGTCATGAGCAGTGCAGAAAGTTTAATCTGTTGTCATTATCAGTATTAACCGTCTAGTCTGAAGTCATGAGCAGTGCAGAAAGTGTAATCTGTTGTCATTATCAGTATTAACCGTCTGGTCTGAAGTCATGAGCAGTGCAGAAAGTGTAATCTATTGTCATTATCAGTATTAACCGTCTGGTCTGAAGTCATGAGCAGTGCAGAAAGTGTAATCTGTTGTCATTATCGGTATTAACCGTCTAGTCTGAAGTCATGAGCAGTGCAGAAAGTGAAAGCGAATATTTTTAAAGCTAAATAATTGAGGGGGGAACATACTTGCAATCCTAAGGTGATATAAGGAGAAGTTAAGATCGCTTTGATATGTTTTCTGTCAAGAGAGGCCGAAAATAATAAGAGGTGAAAATCTTCTGGTATTCAGTATCATAATTGTCGTAACATATAATATTGAACATAATTCTTAAATTTTATTTCTTTTTCTCATCATAACAGGTGCCTTTTTAATTCCTTATATAATGATGCTGTCCATGGCTGGCATTCCTTTATTTTATATGGAACTTGCCCTTGGTCAGTACAATAGAACTGGAGCCATAACATGCTGGGGTGGACTATGTCCACTGTTTAAAGGTAAGTGAACATTCTACAAACCATTTTATTTAGTTTTTATTTTGAAAAAAATATTACCATACTTAGAGTGGTATTAGCTGTGTTTTCAAAGAAAAAATATTATTTCTTTTTCGCTGTTTAGATTGATATACAATAGCAAATAATATATATATATATATATATATATATATATATATATATATATATATATATATATATATATATATATATATATATATATATAGGTGTAAACTTTCTTATATTCTTATTTTTGTGAAAATAATGTCATGTCCAGTGTCGTATTCATATACAAGTAGTGAGGTTGTGTTAATCCTTTTCAAACGAATAATGATTGCCAAATTGGGTTTATCAAGCAAATTTCACAAAATAGATAGGAATATAGGAATAAGAAGTCTGAGTATATTTCTTTCTTTATTGTACATCAATCTAAGTAGTAAAAAAAATTATTATTATTATTATTGGAAAACACAGATAATGCCCCGGTAAGATCTCATTGATCAGTTCAGTTTTAAAAATGCATGTATCAAAGAAATTGTTAAAATATTTTGCATTAACTAAGAATATTAAAAGTATATCTGCGGTGATATGTTTTGTCACATTTATATCGTTTCAACAGTAATAATTAGATGTTTTATTAACAGGTATTGGCTGGGCGGTTGTTCTTATAGCTTTCTACACTGACTTTTTCTATAACGTTGTGATAGCTTGGGCATTGCATTATTTGTTTTCTTCGTTCACGGATGACTTGCCCTGGAGTCATTGTGGAAATGAATGGAACACAGAATTTTGCTACGACGGTCGTGACCGTGAAGGTGTAGGAAGTGATGCGAACAGAAGTGACTTTAATATTACATCAAGTGCAATGCCAGTAACAGTAACCGGAATTGATTCAGTCACGAGCGCATTTGTAGATCTTATGAACGGTACAAATAACACTGTAGTGAATGATTCGCTGATAATGAGAATTTCTCCATCACAGGAATACTTTAAGTAAGTAACAGTCCTCACGAACACTCACTTGAGGTAATTTATCGCCAATGTAAAGACAAGATGTTATTATTTGGATAGAGACATGGTGAATTTATATTTCATAATATAGATTAAGTTCATACCATGTGTTTGTCACACACACACACACACACACACACACACACACACACACACACACACACACACACACATATATATATATATATATATATATATATATATATATATATATATATATATATATATATATATATATATATATATATATATATATATATATATATATATATAATGTAAGAGTTCTTTGGTACAGCGTAAAAATATTTAGAAATAAACTTTTGAAAACATCACATATACGTAAATTTGCTTTATTCCGTGAGCTCTTTCGCCTTACGGCTCATCAGACAGAATATAATGGTAGCTAAGTTATTGTTTGAAAAACATCACATATACGTAAATTTGCTTTATTCCGTCTGTCTGATGAGCCGTAAGGCGAAAGCGCTCACGGAATAAAGCAAATTTACGTATATGTGATGTTTTCAAAAGTTTATTTCTAATATATATATATATATATATATATATATATATATATATATATATATATATATATATATATATATATATATATATATATATATATATATATATATATGTATGTATGTATGTATGTATAAGGTTAACTAACAACAAGGAAAAAATTGAAATCAAATTTTCGGAACGACCTGTCCCTTCCTCAGGACTAACAGATTAAAATGACATAAGTAATACACTCATACACCCACATGCACATACGCACCCCAAAACGCAACCGGGATGCGAAAGAAAGCTACATGATTACATGGCTATCAAAATTGAAACCAAACAAGTGACTAGCTTTAAATCTAAACTACCAACCAAACAGAGGACATATGAATAAAATAAACAAATATGAACAAAATAAACAGAACTGTGAAATTAGTAAGAAAAAACAAGATTGATTTTGTCTGGTCAATCAAACACGTTGAAATCACACGCTATCAAATGAAACAATAAAATAAATCTGGTAAGAATATACAATGACAGCATTCAGGTAGGTTCGATACATCAATAGTTTGTACCAAAAGGATTCGAATTCTAAGAACGAATGAACGATGGTGGGTTCGAGCTTAAGTCAATTCGAACTAGAATCATCCCGAGAAAAAGATACCAGACAGAATTCTAGTAACTTATTGATACCTTTTGGTTTAAGAGACTAAAGTCTGTGTATCGATTTTTTTCTTTCCGTATCGCTCCAATTAGGGTTATGATCAATACCCACGACTGCCATGTCCTCCCATTTATGACCCTCAAGGTTGAAATGGTCACCGACAGGTACCTTGAGTTATACGTCTGCTGAGGTCTCCAGTGTCACCAACATATTGTGTCTGGCAAACTTTACAAGTGATGAGACGCTGTTATTTGTGTTTCATGATGTGCTTTGTAAAATCTTGTAGCTGCGTCCTGTAGAAGTGCTAAAAAAATGTTAGTATCATTACTGTGTTTACAAAGCAGACATCTGTTATTTAGACAATGTTTGAAGCTGCCCTTTGTCAGGGGGTTGTCTAGTCTGGTTCTAACTACCACGTCCTTAACATTTCTTGGCCGTCTAAAAGAAACCAATGGCGGTCTTTTAAGACATTTGGCATTCTATCATTTTCGTGGAGAGTTGACAAGTTCTTACGAAAAATGTTAAGGTTCTTCAAGAAGGGTGGTAAATAGCCACCAGTGGAACTCTACTGCTTTCCTTTTTAGAGTTGTTTTTAGTAGAGTATTTATGTCTTTGATGGAAATCTCATCGATTGCAGTTTGCACATTCTTGACTTTGTAGCCTCTGTTGTAAAGGTTGAATTATAAATACGTCAAAGAGGTAATGACGTTTGATATGAGTTGACACGTTAATCTATAAGCATCCAGGAAAGTTATATTCACCTCGACCGTTGACCTTGGTAAATATCACTTCATTGCTTTTAAATTTCGTGCTGTTCAATACAATTTCAGGGCCCGAAGTCACCAAATTTTGTCAATACTCAAGCTCAAATATTACATTATTATTTTGACTATATAGTCATTTATAAAACTTCGGAATGTGAGTGAATAGGAAAAATATTAATTTACATCATTCACTTGGAATTTGTGTGTCACGATTATAATTTTCCTGTAAAAATGAATAAATACGTTGAATACGGTGCTCAAACATTTTTGTAATATTTTTAAAGTTATCTTCAAATGCGCAATAACTTTCATCATTATTCAGAATTGTATGCCACCAGTATATACAAACATGTCCAGTTACTACAAGAATTCTGCTTTATTTGCATTAAAATCATGAAAAATTAAATGAGCTTGAGTGCTGAGGAAATTTGGTGACTTTGGCCCATATCATCTTATTATGTTTCCCTATATTCAAATATCTTGCTAGTCGACATAATTTCAGAATCATGATATTTTGTAGTAATGGTTTCCTGCAGTTGGATAAAAGTGATGGAATATTCGGAGTGGGAACTATAAACTGGCAGATTGCCCTCTGCCTACTTGGGACGTACATCATTTGTTACTTCAGCTTGTGGAAGGGCATTTTCATTTCTGGAAAAGTAGGTGACAATGTTGATTTTAGAATAATAGAAGTTGAGTTCTTGAATAAAATGTATTGCCGGATAATTGTTGGGAATATTACGGTAATAGAAAATTAAAATATATCATCATATAAAGATTTCAATTGGTTTTAAATATTATAAATATTATACTCGCTGAAACAAATGTTCAAATTAAAGTCTCGTCGTAAATAAAAATATAGATCCAGACTAGGTCAATTTAGCCAAAATGTATCTCAAAAGGTTTTTGTATCATCAATAAATGTCATTATTTGGTTTACAATTAAATTGAACACATTTGGACTATGCTCATAGCGAGTGAACCCCGATACCTAGTCTATGTAACGCTATCTTTAAATTGTGTTAATATCTCCAAATATCATATTCTATTCTCAACCTTTGTAATTAGAATAATCCTGTATGGAGTAAAGTAACGAAGATATTAGCTCACATAATTAGAAATATAGTCAACTTGTATTTAAAGGCAACTCAAGGTATCAGACACAAGGTGACCTTAATAGAGAGGTTTATTAATTATAAAAAAATGTGGGTTTGAATGGCCCTTACAGTTAGATGCCCTTCATACAGAGGTGACATTTTATCCAATTTTGACCGTATAAATCTTTCCTGTATTTTTCAACAGGTGGTATGGTTCACAGCGCTGTTTCCGTATGTTGTACTCTTTATTCTCATGATTCGTGGCGCCACTTTGGAGGGAGCTGGGAAAGGAATCACCTACTACCTCACGCCAACCTTTGAACGTTTAGGGAGCGCTTCGGTGTGTATTACTGTCCAATTACTGTGTATACATATCTATTTTTGATCGTGCACTACAGCAAACACATTGTTATAAATTAACCATAGTCTCATGGATGGCATTTTCCCGTACTTCAGTTATTTGCCACGAATGTTTCTCATTCATTTTAAAATTTGCTGTCTCACCTTAGAGCAAACTGATGGAATTGAAACGGGAGCGAAAATTTCCAAGTATACAGGAGTGCCGATTAGATTTCTCATTTCGAGACCCGACCTAAAACCTTGTGCATTTTCGATCTTTTCCCAAACATTGATAGCTCACTTTATTGCAAATTGTAATTGATGTGTATACTGTGCATATGCTTTTTGGGCTTATTTTTTGTTAACAAATGTTACAGGTTTGGGTTGATGCCGCTACACAGGTCTTCTTCTCACTCGGACCTGGGTTTGGTGTACTTTTAGCGTTTGCCAGTTACAATCCAATTCATAATAATGTTTACCGGTAAGTTACATTACACGACAAAAGGATATCGCCATTATAATTAAGCAGTGCATTGTATTTTTATTTTACAAATACAAACCAATGCAATGACATTGCTCTCAGCTGTAATGGCTTTTTACCTGTTGTAAAGATAATATTTCTATTGTTACTCAAATATAAAATATTGCATCCTAGCTAACAGGAGTTGAATCACTGGTGTAAATTAACTCACTAACACCTGAAAAACAATTGATTTTTGTACATCAGTGCGTTGGACCAAACAAATGTGTCTTAAGGATGATCCACTGTTTGATTACGTCATAGATACAATAAGGGAGATAACTCTTGAAGTACAACAATTTTGATATTGTCAGATTTGCTAAAAAATAAGTAAAAAGAGGTATTTTGATGTTATTTTTTAATGAAAAATAGCAGTTCGAGGTATTTTAGTAAAATGATGTCAAAAGTAGGTGTTACAGAAAGGTTGTTTGTCATGGTAACAAATTAAAAGCCTGTGATTGGTCAAAAGTTTGATATTGTTAGATTTTCATGAAAAATGGTACCGTGGGGTATTTTTGTATTTCGAATTCAATGGCAGATGTTATGAAAGTGTCATTTGCTATTGTAACAAATTAAAGGCCAATGATTGGTCAAAACACATTTTTAGATCTTTCTCTTTGTATCATGTACTGGCAATGTGCCAATACTACTTCTTTAAAAAGGAGGTATTACTTAGCCGTGTATACTGAAAATTAACATGGGTTGATATCTATTTCTTTTGTTTAAATAACATATAACAAACTGAATTAATAAAAAAAAACTTGTCAGACTAGTTTTACAAATTCTTATTTCATCATTACTTTTTATATTGTATATTGGCAGAAATTTTGAAAAAAAAGGAGTGGGGTACCACTTAGACGTATATACTGAAATCAATATTTATAGATATTTATTTCTTTTATCTAAACAACATGTATTAACTTGTATTAATAAAAGATACTTGTTAAACTAATTTTGCACACATTTTTATTTCACTATTGTTCTTTATATTGTGTTTTGGCACAAATTTTGGGGGAAAACCAGGGGGTGGTGTACTACTAAGCCGTATATACTGAAATCTAATATGGATAGATATTTATTTCTTTTGATTTTACAACATATTTTATGTTAAATTAATAAAAGAAACCTGTTAAACTAATTTTGCACACATTTCTATTTTGTTATATTTTTATTTATGCAATGGAGCTATATTTTCCTCTGCCAAGATACAATATAGGATACCCCAGATAGGCTACTATTTTGCTGATTAGAGGTTTCTATGCAATATAGTGTGCTTATTTTGAAAAAAAAGTTATTTTTCTGACAAAAAAAAAAACAGTTTTGTATTTGTCAATGCCCAAAATTTAGTTAATATGCCAAAATTTAATTGTCATATATGAATTCATTGATTTCCTTTTGTACAGTTTTGTGTGGATATTACACATCAACGTCACATCAATGCAAAAAAAAATTTAAAAAATGGATAGCAAATCAATGTAAAAATGTAAAAACAAAATATAGATAGCACCTGCCTTTTTGCTTTAAATTAGTATGTTTTGGGTCTATTCAGTGAAAAAACAAAGAATTTTGAGGTTTGCACACATACGTCCATGCGAATTCCCTAATAGGGGATCGCCCTTAAGGGATGAATGAGTTAAGATACACTCGTGTTCGGATTTTTTTTTTCTGTCATTTTTTCGATATATTTACAACGATTTTTATTGAATGATCTCAATATACCTGAAATGTTTATAACCTACTTCTCTCGCTTCCTTTTTCCCCTTACACCAATAAATAAAATTATATTATGCATATATGTACACATATATTGTCATGATATACCGAACGTTAATTACCCCTACATATATTTTTTACATGTATTTTTACATGTATTTACATATGTTTAATTATAATATACTGAACCTCTAATTATTTTATACATGTATTCACTCATGTATACTTATATTATACCGAACCTCTAATTATTTTAGAGCCGGCCTGGCTCAGTCGGTAGCGCGCTCGACTCTGGATCGTGAGGTCGTGAGTTCGAGTCCCGCGGGCGACAGGTTGGTTTCCTGTCTTTCGGATGAGACAGTAAAAGCTGGAGGTCCCGTGTCACAGTAGGTGTTGGCACGTTAAAGAACCCTACTGCTCAATGGCCGTAAGTGCCGAGCATAGGCCAAAATTTGAAGCCCTTCACCGGCATTTGGTGACGTCTCCATATGAGTGAAATATTCTCGAGTGGGACGTTAAACAACAATAAACAAACAAACATCTAATTATTTTATATATGAATTTACTCATGTATAATTATAGTATACCGAACCTCTAGTTATTTTATATATGAATTTACTCATGTATAATTATAGTATACCGAACCTCTAGTTATTTTATATATGAATTTACTCATGTATAGTTATAGCATACCGAACTTCTAATTATTTTATACATGTATTTACTCATGTATAATTATAGTATACCGAACCTCTAGTTATTTTATACATCTATTTACACATATCTTATCATAATATGTGAATCTGTAATTCCCCTACTTATGTCTGATTCTACTCATATATTTCTCCTATTGACAATATTTCAAGCTACATTCGATTTATGAAACTATTACATTCCGAAAATTTATCTCCAGTAGTCATAATCGAGTAATTTATCTTTCTTTGAATTAGGCGACTTAATTGTAATAGGGCTGTACATGGTTAAAGTAATTTGTATAATAGTATTGATGTCTCGTTATCGCTGATTTAGAGTTAAAAGCTTTTACTGATTTCACGTATATCACATCCGTTTTCTTAATAATATGTTTTAGTTACATGGAAATTTGTAACATTGATACGAAGTTCTGGTAAATGATCGAGTACATAAACTAACCCTGATCGCTGAAATCATAGAGTTAGGACGAGTAAAGTGTGCTCGAATGAATCGTATTCCGTACTTTTAATAAGCAATTATTCTGTTATAAAATTAACTCTTATGTTAGCATCGACCCAATTTAATTATTACAGGAAAAGTATAAATTTAAACAGATTTCTTTGGAATAATTACACGTCTGTAATCATTTATGCATAAAATGACTTTTGTAATCAATTGATTTCCAGTCCGCACATCTGACGTTACAAGACTTCGTTTGTTCTCGATATGCAATTATAAGTTTCATCAGTAGGCAGTGTATCACGACTTTTGTTTTAATATTTACAATCGTCAACATAAATCAGATACCATCGATTCATTTTTCTTCTGGGTCAATTTTGTTGCCATTGTACAACATGATTTCAATTATGAAGAGCGTGTTTGAATAGATTTCCTTGTCCCTGCTGCACTTTATAGACATAGGAACAGTAAATCAACACATGCTCATTTTGAACAATGGTATAAACGAAACATGGAAAATACATTATATTACATTAATGTCGATTTGTAATGTCAAGCTGATCATTCCATGTTGATGGTTCTGTGACATGCGGTGCATGTCCATACAGACGTTAAGTACGGCTACCCAAGTTCAAGGCTTACGTTGCAGATCAAAGTAAAATTGATTAAATTAATCATCTTTAGGTCCACTAAGGATCTATTGTTTAAATTGCAATTTTATGTTTTGATAAACATTAGAACTTGTAATGGGAGAATAGATATACATCAAATGATTCATTTTGATCAAGGTTTTATTTGATATAGTACTATGTTCACTGGCTGTTTAACAGGCTATCCCCAGATGAAATGACTTTCAAAGAGGCGACATAAATTATGAATATGTGAAAAAGATCCTTTGCATAGAGAAGTTTTCTCTATTTCAGTATACATGCTACAGAAAAACCCTGATGTTTATGACTATTACTCAATTATATAAAGCTATGAAAATATGCTAAATATATTTAATATATTTTCGTAGCGAAGTATAAGGAATTATCAAATAAAAAGAATGTTATTCTGATTGTTTTTTTTCACAGTGTGCATGCAAAATCACTTCATAATTCCATGCAAAATCAATGTAAACTGTGTTACTTTTCACTCGGCCAATCAAAATACCTTTCTAAGTTTTGTATCAATGGTCCAGTATTTTACTAGGTGTATATCTCGTGTTAAATTTTAAAAATCTCGGATACCCAATTATAAAACTTTAGGATTTATAGATACAAATCTGGTAAAAATTAACATACCCGGACCTCTGGAAGCCAAGAGGTGGGATCAGGTGCCAAGGAGGAATAAGCACCCCCTGTCGACCGGTCACACTCGCCGTGAGTCCACAGTCAAATCCAAATGAAATACATGAGGAACGAATCCTCTTCAAAATTGGTACAGCCGTCTCAACAATCGCCAACGAAAAGGCAACTCAACATTTGACTCAGTGAAATTCAGTAATTTCAAACAAGACTTCTTCTTGTGAATTCTACAAGAAATCGAATTACCTAAAACTAAACCGTGCAAACCTTGGCGAAATGTCAAATTTTAAAAGTTGTTATTTCAATTGTTATTTTTATAGTACTCAAGCAAAATCACTCCATCACTCCATGCAAAATCAATGTAAACTGTGTTATATTTTATTCGGCCAATCAAATTACTTTTTAAGTTTTGTATCAGTGCGCCAGTATTTTTCTAGATTTTTATCTCGTGTTAAGTGTTAATTTCGGCGATATATAGAACTTTAGACCTGTTTACAACGCAGTTTACCTCTTGTCAATGAATATAATCTATCAATAGTAATGTATTGCCAATTTACCAAATGTGCCAAATATTAAGGCAAAATTGAAATATTTCTAATTAGCAACATTTGATTTTAAAATTACTCATGTATTTTTGCCCCACAAACAATTCTTAGCATTATATTTGTACTTTCCAATAGGACAAAAAATGCAATAACAAAAATTGATTAAGCATCAAAACACTTTCAAATATTCCAATTTCCTTATATTTCAAGTAATACATATCACGATGTTTGCAACAAAAATGCAGTGGAAAATGTTAATATGCCTGTGGTTGTAGAAAAAAAAAAGCATTCGTTCATTTTGGTTCTATCAATTTGTGTTTCTACATTATCAGGAGTTGGTCTTATTTTTAGATTTTAAATCAAGCTTAACACCAATTTAATATTTTCAAATACAAATGAACTTTCATCTACACTTACTCTAGATATCCTTTGTTACAGAGATGCCTTACTCACCAGCGCCATAAATTGTTTGACCAGTTTCTTCTCGGGATTCGTCATTTTTATGATTCTTGGGTATATGTCCGAAACATCGGGTATCCCCATCGAAAAAGTGGCTACTGAAGGTGACGTTTTTCTTTTTTCATCCTAAATTAGATTCTATGTTTTAACTAGTTTTAGTTAAATGATATGGTTTGCATGATTTGGTACCGTTTGTAGCTTGACAAGATCCGGAATTATGGACAATTTTGTTGATAAAGCCGTAGTTTTATTTAAAATAATATCATTCAAACTATGGAATATTGATAATGTCGTTCGTTTTCACTATTAAGCAAATAGCTATTTTATTCAAGTGATCTTTTTATAAAAATAACTTAAATAATCATATCAGCATGGTAAAGCAAGGAAACAAATGGTCATATAAACACATGTTTACGATGTATACCCATGAACGATATTTGTATCACATACCTGTCAATATACAGAGTATTGATACTGTTAATTTCACAACACCGTGTTTTTGTTTTCTGAATACGTATCAGTACTCATACGTCATCCTGCTCTTCGGATGACGTCAATGTTATGAATCTATATATGTATTTATGGCACGCAAAAATCATATTTTTGAGTTAAACCTAGTTTAACTCCAGTTATTGTGAGTTACAAGAAAAAATAGTATTAACCAGAGAAAAAGTAGGTTTAATCCGTAAGACACATTAACTGGAGAATAACTAAGCTTAACTGAGAAAACCAAGGGCTTTTCGGTGCATCCTAAAAACTATGATTAACTTATCATTGTGATTTTGGCAAGTTTTATCAGTGAAACCAAGTTTTCTCCAGTGAAACCCAGATTACCTAGCATACCTAGTTTTTCTTAGTTATTTTTTTTTCAGTTCATGTGGGTTATGAGAAAAACAAAGATTAACTGGCGAAAATTAGATTTAACTCGTAACCCACATTAGCTGGAGAAAAAAACCGGGATAAACCGAAAAAAATGTTTAACTGGAGAAAAAGTAGGATTAACTGAGAAATTTTAGGTTTAATTCATTAATGTGATTTTTGCGTGCCTATGTATTTTCTTTATGGAAGATTTCCGATTATGACATATTTTGAATCTTCCATTTGCAAGCCATAATAAATTGACGACAAATACAATGGACCCTTTAGCAGTAACTGCGGTCCTGAGACATTGTCAGTCTCTGAATGGCAAAATGACACAGGTTCCAGGAAAATGACGTCAAGAAACAATCAGTTACTATAACGACGTCTATGTTTTTCGGGTATCTGTATAATTTTGCCAACCAAAGTCACGGGACCGCAGTTACTGCTAAAGGGTACATCACTGGTTTTTAGTTTAATTGTATATAAGTGGTATCATAGTAGGTGATAACATTACAAAATTGGTATAACTTGAATTTTTATTTCAGGTCCGGGTCTTGTATTTGTTGTTTATCCTGCTGCTATAGCAACACTTCCAGGAGCACCGTTTTGGGCAATAATTTTCTTCCTCATGCTTCTGACGTTAGGACTCGACAGCTCTGTAAGTTTATGAAATATACTTTCTGTATATATCATATTTCGGGTTGATGGTATATTCTCATTAACAGTGCTTCTATGAATGCAACAGGCAGATGACTCCATAAGACATCTTACAGAAATTTATGAAATTTTCTATGAAGATAGTACACAAATAAGAAATCATTGTAATATTAATTCGTTTATCTGATTGTATCTGGGGCCCTCCATGGGGTTTCATAAAAACAGGTGATTTTAGCTACAATTTCGTGTAAACAAGGGACATCCGTGGTCGAATCTTTAGAGCATTGCGCTTTGAACTATGAAGTCTCTCACTTCTGGTCAGTGTAGACTCGAACCCCCTGGAACCTTAGCTGATTTTGTGAGAAAGTTTGCCAATTTACCTACGAAAGGCTGGCGGTCTCTTCCCGGGTACATTGTAACTGGATTCTATTATCCATCACTAAAAACTGAACGCCACCATATAACTGAAAAATTGATGAGTGTGGCGTTAAAAAAATCAAATCAGATCAAATCGTGTAAACAATAACCTATTATCAGTCATATTGGCTCCTAGATAAGTCAATATATTTGTAATTATATGTAATATTTTTAATTCAAATGATTTAAAGGCAGATCAGATTACAAAGTTTCTCTACAAGGGAGATAAATCTTAAAACAAGGGCTGAAGAAAAAATCTGAAAAATAAGTCAAAAAATGTTTTTTCATAAATTGATTACTCCCGTCTTTATAAATCACGGCGAAAAGGCAACGGAAAGACAGTTCCAAATCGCATGGAACATTACGGTGGTCGTAAAGGATCGTATGTATTCTTATGTCTGGCTGTAATTGAATTTCATTTTTATTTTCTAAATGGACGTTATGCATTAACTTTTTTAAATATATGTGAATACATGAAATTAATGCGAGTAAAACAAGTAATACCGCTTTGAATCAAGAGCTTTGAAAATATTGAATTCAAAGGGTGGTAACTCAGAATAAATCACCATTTGTCATACATTCCCAGGTAAGTGTTACCTAATTACTCTTCTTTGTGATAAATTCATTTTTATAATAGAACTCTTTGTATTCATTTATATGTGCAAAACTGCAAAATAGATAATAATTTATGAATTTTATGAAATATTTTAAAATCTTTTGTTGTTATTTTTATTATTATTATTATTATTATTATTATTATTTATTATTATTATTATTATTATTACAGTTTGGGGGTTCTGAGGCAGTGCTAACAGCATTATCGGATGAGTTCCCTGTCCTGAAAAAACACAGAGAAGTGTTTGTTGGTTGTCTGTTTTCGCTGTATATGATCGTTGGTCTAGCATTCTGTACACAGGTAAGTCGAATGTGTACCGTTAGCTTGTGATAAACATAAAATGAAATGATAAACATTTACTTTATCAGTAAAAATCCATTTCAATGAGAAAATTTATTCAACCCAAATTTAGCATTATAAAGGCGTTCAGGAAAACCTTAAATGAAATTATAGTGAAAAGAAGACTTTCAAAAGTTGTGGCGTAAACAGAAATGGCAAATGAAACTAGGGACATTATCAAAAGTATTAAATTTGCATTTGCAGTAGTCTAAAACACATTGTAAATTGATATCGTGAGTACCGGTATACCTAAAAAATGTATTGAATTAAAGCAATGCTGAGGGAATTAAATTAACCCATCGTATTCCAGTCAGTTAGTAAGTCATCAGTAATATGCAATACCAATGTCTTCAACAGCGTTGCCGGTCCTTGCACTCTCTGACAATCTCTGACAACATCCCGATATTACAAAATTCCTGTAAAATAAAAATGCGAATATAGTCTAATTTTTTTTTTTATATAAGCTATTTGCTTTTTTACATATATCTTTAGTTTTGACATAAAGTATATTATTTCAGGCAAAAATACTTCTTAAAAATGGCTATATTACTATCCCTATATTCTGGATCTTATATTCATCCAATGATTACAAGACTACGTGTTCTGGGACTGTTTGTAGACGTTGACAGAGACTGAGAGAGTGCAAGCACAGACAACTCTAAGTAAGAGTTTACTGCAAAATATGTTGTATCATTTGCTCATATGGCACGTCCAAACGAAATTGATATCGAATTATAAACTTCATTTGCTTAAGTCAAGCCGGGGAATCCTAATATCAAACCAATATGTACTAATATGTTAACATTTTAGGGTGGCGCTCTTGTTGTCAATCTGATGGACCGATATGCTGCTGGGTATTCCATACTTTTTGCTGTTTTCTTTGAAAGTTTGGTGGTCTCTTGGGCATACGGTAACTATTTTACATACTCGCATACATATTCAATAATGTATGAACATTTGTGTCCATACCTCCTCTCTCTCTCTCTCTCTCTCTCTCTCTCTCTCTCTCTCTCTCTCTCTCTCTCTCTCTCTCTCTCTCTCTCTGTGTGTGTCTCTCTGTCTCTCTCTCTCCGTACGTGGATGGATAGATGAATGGATGTAATATATATATATATATATATATATATATATATATATATATATATATATATATATATATATATATATATATATATATATATATATATATTATAAACATACTACCAAAGGTATAATGCTCAAGATGATATCGTTTCTGCCAATTAGACTTCATCAGTTGAGCTCCAATTTAATAGTTATGTGTATTTTCTAAAGAGAAAGTGGTATTATACAAGGCCAAATAATATCTCTAAAAGTATAGCCGAAATCCATCTAAGAGTAACCACTGTAAAAATAAATGACTATCTTAGCTTTAGAAAATTTTTGAATTTAAATGATGTTAACAGTGACAAATATTACTTTAGTATAAGATGAACAGCTGGTACCGAAATACCAGGTACTAGGTTTATGTATACCCTCGGGGACTCAAACGGTCCACCAGCAGTGGCAACGACCTAGTGGTTATAAATTTTTAAACATACTATCAAAGTAATAATGCTCAAGACGATATCGTTTCTGCCAATTAGACTTCATCAGTTGAGTTCCAATTTAAAAGTTATGTGTATTTTCTAAAGAGAAAGTGGTATTATACAAGGCCAAATAATATCTCTAAAAGTATAGCCGAAATCCATCTAAGAGTAACCACTGTAAAAAAATAACTATCTTAGCTTTAGAAAAATTTTGAATTTAAATGATGTTAACAGTGCCAAATATTACTTTAGTATAAGATGAACAGCTGGTACCGAAATACCAGGTACTAGGTTTATGTATACCCTCGGGGACTCAAACGGTCCACCAGCAGTGACAACGACCTTTTTATGTATGTATGCATGCATGCATGCATGTATGTATGTATGTATATATGTTTGTTTGTTTGTTTGTATGTCTTAACGTTCATGTATGCCA
Organism: Atrina japonica; assembly: GCA_030159075.1. Taxonomy (NCBI): domain Eukaryota; kingdom Metazoa; phylum Mollusca; class Bivalvia; order Pterioida; family Pinnidae; genus Atrina; species Atrina japonica. The sequence goes on along the minus strand of BROG01000250.1, from coordinate 692,476 downwards.
TCTTATACAGGAGTAGACCGATTCTGCAGTGATATTGAAACAATGATAGGACACTCACCTGGATTGTACTGGAAAATATGTTGGAAATTCATCGCACCTGTTTTTATAGTGGTACGACTTTTTAATTTTAATTTCATAATAATTTTATTTAAGTTTTATGAGCAAATCTATTAGATTCTAAATACATGTATTTCAATATAATATATAGTTAAAACTTGTGTTTTGATTTATTGGAGAAATTGTCATTTTGCGTGCAGACTAACCTATAGATAAAAACTACATCAGCACGTTTATTTTACAGTGGATCATGATATTTGGTTTAGTTGAATATGAGGGATTGCAGTACGATGAGTATGTATATCCCTGGCAAGCCAATTTCATTGGTTGGTGTGTTGCTCTGTCGTCAGTCCTATGTATTCCTGGATTTGCACTTTATGGTTTTCTTACTACTCCCGGATCACCTGTTGAGGTATGTATTTGTCAAAAAAGTACTTCAGAACATTGCGATTGTACAATATAAATTAAATGTGTGTGTGTGTGTGTGTGTTTTGAGTTTAAATATATATTGTATTTACATATAAGAATCTTTCGGGAACATTTTAAAGCAAGACCATTTATATACGGAACTATAGTGATCCTTTTGTATGTAATGTGTAACAACATCATATATATTTCTAATTTTTTCAGCGTATACGTTTCCTTTTGACACCAAAGAAAGACAAGAGTGTTCAGGTGGCCGTCACTCCAAATGATATACGCCTTAACGGTGGTCTGTTGGGCCAAAAAGTTTGAGAAAAACACTTTCTTGGAATATTCTAAAGATTTTGGGTATTGTCATAAAAATGACACAACTGAATTTAAGAGAGTTTGAATTAACTTCTCATGGCAGTGAAAGTGTTTTTGCCAGTTGGGAGTCTACCTGTCCTATGGTATACAATAATTCAGTGTATTGTATGAGGAAGTCTAGTCAATTAACTTCTAGTCGGATAGATAGCTAACTATGCATATTGGCAATAATGAAAGTTGTAATTAGTCTGATACACAATGAAATAGAAAGTAGCCATTCGTCAATGAAAATTTGGATTTCACTGGAAAAAATGAATTGTTCCGACAAGACCTTGTATTTTGTGTAAAATGATATAATCTGATAATTGTTAGTTGTTAAAGGATAAAAGTTGTAATACGACCCTTAATGAAAGTTTAGTTTATCTAGTATCATTTCATTAATTTTATTTTTTTCCCTCATAATTCATTGTTCGAAATAGAAAAGTTTATTTGATTTTCTAAATAGAGAGAATATTAACACGATTATAGGTTTGGTGGTACACGTTCAGACATAGAAGAAAAAAAGTTCTTGGATTGGAGTTATGACATAAATTGAAATGTGTAATGTCGATGCTTTTCGTGAAATAACTAATTTGAAATAAACATTGATACAGAATAGAAATACGACTCGGTTCGAGTCTATGTTGGTACAATCATCAAAGGACATAAAATCTTAATTTATGACTTATATTGAATATATCTTGTGATTTCACACCAAAATGTAATTTCTGGATAATAAAGGGCTTCAGCAGGAAGAGCTTACAGGCATACCGGCTGTCATTTTGATTACAAAAAAAACATCTCGAGATTAGACCCAAACATTGATTAAAAAGACTAAACTGATCATACATATATTGCCTAGAATGAAGAAATACGCCGAGGGTTCTTTCTAATTGTCCACATTCGATTTCATTTCACAAAACAACATTATAACAAGTTTTTATCAACCCAGGATTTTTTGAAAAACATTTTATTTGTATAAATGTTATTCTAACAAAATTTTGTTATTTTATTTTGAGATAAAATTCTGTATTATGAGTAATTGTTAGGAGGGCATAAACGTTCAATATTTAAAACTTTTGATAGATAAAAAAGATTTTGACAGCTTGTATGCCTTTAAGTAAAGTTTTCACAGACACAAATACATACAGCACAAACTTACAAACTTTTATAAATATTCATTTTAGGGCCGCAGATGTTGCATATGCGTTTGCGCAAATCAGACATTTAAGAATATTTGTCAAAATGTAGCATGTGCCTTAGAATTATATAATCCATTACAAACTACATTTTAGAAACCTGCAAACTATTCAAACATGCTGAGCATCATGTGTCATGGCATAAGTTTATTATATTAGCTGTAAGTTTGGTAAGGAAGGTAGTCAAAATTTCCAAATTGCTGTTAATTCTGTTTGAGTTATCTCTCTTTACTTGTGTATTACAACCACAGATGCAAGGTGTTCTACAGGTATTTACAAGAAGTATTATAGAATGCAAATATTTGAAAAGTTATTCAACATATAAAAGTCAACCCCGTTGTAAATATTAAATATTTGAATAGAAAAAATGTTCAGGAATAAATTAAAATAAACAAAGAAAATCCTGAAAATTAACGCAGAGCAAGAGGACTAACTCTAAATAACTGTCATTAAAGACATGTAAAGGTTTTTATTTCTCAATCAGAATATTTAGAGAAAATGAGAACTTTTCTGTTAGTGCATTTTTGTGTTAAAAGTATCAAATGTTAATCTTTTCTATTATGAAAAAATATCATGTATTGTATATATCTATATACATACTACTAAATATGATTGTGTATTCCGTGTTGAAAAGCAATAATTTGTAAATACTGTTTGAAAGTCTGTTAGCTTTGACCAGATATATAGAAAATGTTGTATAAGTGATAGATATAGTTGTTATCATATGAATATATATACACACACACACATATATATATATATATATATATATATATATATATATATATATATATATATATATATATATATATAGGTATATATATATATATATACCACTTTGGTGTACAGAGGTATAATTTCACTAGAGACCATATATATATATGGTATATATATATATATAAAAGGTATAGCTTTTTGTTGTATAGATAGCAAAGAAAGTGACCATGTCTTCTAGGTCAAATTTCCATAACACTGTACAGGGATAGATGTGTGACGCAAATGATACAACAACTGCAGATATGTCAGACCTAAGATAGCGCCATCTGTATACCATTTCCGGATATGAAATTTGCAGACCTTAAAACGTAAAACTTTATATTACAATATATATATTTACTATATTAAACACATTAATATGAAATTATGTTTTTAAAATATTAAATATAAAATGTGATTATATACAGGCAGTCATTTGTTTCCACTATGTATTAAAAGTTTAATTTGCAAGAGTAGAAATGACTTAAGTAAACCATATAACATGCATACATGAAGTAAAGTGTAAAAAACATGATTGTATTGCAAGTAGCAAAGTATCGTATCATATATATCATGTTATCACGTATGTATCATTTCGTATATCTTCCTTGTTGTTAACATATAATGGTGTTAAGATATTTATCTGATAATAAAACATATGATATAATCTGATATGCAACGTGGAAGACCTATATTGCTATAATTATAATTCGGAAATTTCATTCATCTTACTTGTTAATTACCCAGAATCTGAGTGACATCAAAGGGATTGGTTATACTGGTTTCGATTAGACCTGGGGTCATCTTTAACACGATTTATTATCGTTTGAAAGGAAAATATAAAAACAAAAATCTCGGATACCAAAGTATAAATCTATAAGATACCCAGAATATTCATTTGAATTCGTTATAAATGACTTTAAAACAGTCCATATAAATCAAATCATTGTGAATATATATATACACACATATATAAAAGAAGATCATATATTTACGACCATTTGTGGTTACAATACATCATTCTTCTAGTTTTTGTTTTATCAGTGAATTAAGAAATTATCTCAAACTTATCATTAGAGTCATGAGAAGTCATGAGAAGTATGACGATAATTGTCTAAGAAGGCATGTTTGTTTATATGATTAGACCTAAAACTTCAGTGTAAAGTTTTCAAGCAATAATATACGGTCATTAACACGTTGTAAATTATATCATTGTTGTTTTAATCTAGATTTATCTGTGTCAATTTCTACAGTTTTGTACTTACACATTATAAAGAGTAAAAGTATCCAACGTGTCAATGCATTGTTTTCATTTATTCAGTTGTTTAAAGTACCTTTACTGTGGTACTAATGCCGTCTACAATTCGGTTTATGAAAATTAAGTACGAAATCCTTTTTAATCGACCAGACAAACTACTCTTACGTCAAGTATGGGTGTGCTATGTACTTTCATCACGTAATGGATGGGCTGCGGAGTGGCTCAAATGGTTATGGCAATGACCTAGCAGGCATAGGGCTCTAAATGCAGTCCTTTGTTCGGGGCATACCCAGTTTTGTTATTGCTTTCTTTCCAATTATATACATTGTATTTGCTTTTATTAATTGTTTACAGAAATGTTTTATACATATCTCTATTAGAAACTTTGTACATTTCAAAACAACACGAAAACCTACGGGCATGAGGAATTCGATAACAATTCGTATACATGAACATGTAATGTATTTTTCATTCAAATACTGATTTCATAATACAAATATATGCATTAACAATACCAAAGTTATATGTTTACAAATGAAGCCAAAACAAATACTCAAGGCGATCGTTTCTGTCAATAAGACTTCATCAGTAGAGCTCGAATTTAATGTAAATTGTAGTTCCAGAAAAGGTGGTTTTACAAGGCTAAATAATAAATCCAAATCTTAAAATCTACAAGTTTTAAGACTGGACCCCCTCACTGTTATAATACGTGTAATTCCCTTACCTCTGTTACTCCGCCCGTTCATTCAGTTTGGGAAATTTGATAAACACGAAAAAATGACACACCTTAACCTTTGGAGTATGTTATTTTTCTCAATCAGACAATATAACGAGGAAGACTTTTAATGAGTATAAATACATGTATATATAGAGTATATGTTGGACATTGTTATAATACACAATGAAGTCACATAAAAACTAAGATCTTACATAACTGTGATATTGCACTTCGTTGGATAACACTTGGAGTAGATCACTTGTAGTGGCCTATTTGTAGAGCGCTTGACTCGCAGTCAGAAGGATCGAAGTCGATACCCAGTACCGGGTTATACCAAAGGCTTTTACAATGTAGTAAATGTTAAAGAACACGTAATGATTGATTGTTATAAAGTCATCATTTCAATTTTGTATGTTGTCTTCATGCTTGTGGCTAATACTCACATGGATATTACACAACTGTATGGGCATGTCGGTTTCAGATTCTAAGTCATTTATCTGAAATTAGAAATAAAACCATATAAATTGTGGGTGGCTATTTAAACTATAAAGTTACAAACTATATATAGATAAACAAACAGCAATAGATAGATAGATAGATAGATAGATAGATAGATAGATAGATAGACAGACAGACAGATATCTATAAAATATATTCTGTCTTATATTAAGGGGAAATGGATAAAATAAATCAAAGTACTGATACAAGTTGGTGGTAATCGTTAAGTTGTAATGAGTTACAATACACTCAGAACACTGAAAAAATATACATTGTGTACAAATGCTTGAAATATAATGCAGGTTGATTTCAATAAAGGGTATCACTGTCATGTTGTAAAGTTTAGATTTACTGTCACAATAAAACATCAGCCTTTTCACTGAGAAAACGCGCGTTATTTCCAAATTAGCAAAAACCTACGAGAATCATCCAATTTTATTTCAAATAAGAACAAGACTGACAATGAAAACATCACGATTTTTTTCCACATTTGATAGGTAGAATTTTAAACTACTTTTCAATTCGGTAAAATTAGGTTTTACTAAAAAAAAAGGAACTAAAAATCGGGAAGACATTTGGCCTAACGTGAGTACTGATAGCTTATTTATTATGCAACAAACTACATATATCAGCAATATGATTATAAAATATTGTGCTTATAAACATTGTTTCATCGATATTAAATTTCTATGCGACCGGGCAGTATTGTACCCTTACGCTGTACTTCCCATCAGTAGCCTTAAATCTCTAGGTGCATGTAAAACACTTCCCCAACTTCAAAGACTGCCGTGATTTCTCATCAGTTAAGATCACGTGAATGGGGAATGACGCAACTTCTATGTCCAACTTCATAGCCAGATATTGCCAATAAATCTATACAGTATGGGAAACATGACCAAAACTCATTTGCATATTAATCGTGCGCAAGAATTGTTAATGGTCCACTCAATCGCTTTTTTGTGTTATTTCTATCACAAGAAATAATGGTAAAAATAATTGAAACGTAGCATTCTAAAGCAAATTTATAATATCTTAAAATTCATAAAGGACGCCGAATTGATCTTTAATAGCATATATTTCAACAAATCTTGTAGACATTTATTTTTCAGCAACTTGTTGCTATATTTTCGTCATTTTAAAAAGCAAAAAATATACGACTGAAAGTGCGATTTGGAAATTTTAATTTTGAAGTTGAGTTTATGTTGCTAAAATGCACACACATGTGTAATTTTCCGTAATTAAATGTGTTATTAACCCCATACTGCAAAATGTGCTTTGACTTGTTCCCAATAAAAACTTTGATTAACATAACCGAGTTGAGGTTCCATCAACTCGTAAAAAGCAGTGATCACAGAAGAAGCATTTAGTAAATACATGTATTATAAATTGTGGCATTTTGGTAGATACTTACATCAATTATCGACACAATACCACTAGGCATTTCTGATGTTAAGAAAAGACACTTCCTGGAAAAAGCAATAGCTATCGGTCTGTCCATATAGAAATTGAAATGAGTTCGTACTAGATTTTTATTTTCATATCGTAAACATTGTACAATATGTCTGTCGTAATTGCATAAATACATTGTATCAACTTTATCACAACATATGCCAGCAGGTATACACTCCGGATCGTATGTGAACTCTACGTTTCCATCTATACCAATCCCAATTACTTTCCCTAGTCCCGAATCAGACACCAAAATACACTTATTTTGTAAACATGCAATACTTGCTGGAGTTCGGAAGATTGTGTTTTCACTTAAACTGCTCTGTGTAGTCACTAATACCAAACCCATGTAGTCTATGATATCCACAGAACCATTTCTAAGTTCACAACAACCGACTGCTAATCTAGAATCGTCAACACAGCAAACGGACTGGTATTTCTTGGTAGTTTTCCGCCTGGAACTGAGTTGGACAGTCTCTGTAATACTAATAAAACTAATTAGCTTGTGTAACGGTTCCGTGACAACCACATGGGAAGAATTGTCAAGAGCAGTCACACCACACGGATCGTCCAGTAATATCATATCTATAAATTCTCCTTCACTTGAAAATCGTTTTATCTTTTTGTTTTCGTTGTCAGCAATTACTATGGATTTACTCATGATGACTAAATCTGTCAAAAGGCAGGACAGCTCTCCCTCTAACAAAGCATTAAACGTTCCTTTGATCGTCCACCCTCTGGACTCCATTTCGTATGTATATATAGATTCATACACGTGCACGTATCTATGTCAATATAAAACAGAAAAAAGTACACAAAACTGTGGATTTTGATGTCGAAACTTTAAATATATATATATATATATATATATATATATATATATATATATATATATATATATATATATATATATATATATATATATGATATGCATTTTGATTTATGCCACAATAAACAACTTTTCAATCATATGGTTGAAATGTACCCGGGATAGACACCCCCGACCTTCTGCAAGTAAACTGACAACAATTATAGGTGAGTGTCACAAGTTTTGACTTGTATATATGTAAAGATAAACTGACATGCCATTTGTATATCATACCACTGATATATAAAGCCTTTATGATCCTGCCATATCATATCATGATAAATCCGGAAGTAAGTGTCACTTCTCGTCCGTTCATTTCTCCACCAGTTAGACATAATAGTAGAGACCGGGACCATTTTAGCGTTATTTCAATACTGCATACAAAATAACATACAAAAACATATTATCATGTAGTATACATATTTATTCAACTTGAATTTATCGTCTGTCAATGCCACACAACTGTCCAGGCGGGTAACTAATACACGTGTTCAATTTCTTATCGAATGCAGACCCGGAATGAGAGTTTTCAGCATTAAGGGAATTGCAAAATAAAAATCAACTTCATTTTAGAACAAAAATCAGTTTGATAAGAGATTGATGATAAGTTGTATGTATACTTACAAGATTCATTCTCTGTCGCATACAGTTAAATTCGCTTACGGAACAGGTCTGTGTGCATAAAGTTCTATGTTTACAATAACAACCAAGTGATTTTAAATGGTATATAACCCAGTTATAAAGGTTGTGACACAAACCTAATTATATATTCCCGTTAATATTGTTCACTATCCATAGTTTCGAATTAAACACTTAGTTATTAATACCAAATATGGCAGACATAACATTTTGTGAAATATTCATAAATGAATAGGTATTAAATTAAGTAAGAAAAAACGTTTCCACAAATTCTACCCCTTTGTGGCCTCTTCTGACAATTTTTAAATCGTCTTCGGGTTTAAATCTTTCAAATACTTATGTATAGTAGACATTTATATACGGCAGTGACGAATATAAAGGAAATTTTCTTTTAATGAGTTCTGGTATTTCAACAATAAAATCAAGTACACAATCCAATGCGTTGCATATATTAGTTGTTTCATAATAGTTTGAATTGATTCTGATACAGATAAAGTAGTACATTTAGTTCAACTGTGTGCTTGCATACTTATTCAGAACGGGTAGGAGTAAAAAAAAAAAAGGAATATCAATGCATGTTTATTACGTACGAAAATGTGCTTACACAGACATTTTGAAATAAAAAAAAATATTTATGGTCAAGCTGACCATTGAGTAAAAGAATTTCACTGGTCAAAGAAAATGTTTTACTGGTCTGTATATATACACAATTGAAATGAATTTGAAAATTACTGGTCATTTGGACCAGTTATCAGAAGTCCTGTCTACAGACAACCTATACGCGTTAATACTTACATATAATCATTTAATGCATTAACACAAAGAATGCGCTCTTTCACAATTACAACAATGATATATATATATATATATATATATATATATATATATATATATATATATATATATATATATATATATATATATATATATATATATATATATATAATTTACCAAAGAATACGAGTTGCTTTCATCAGCATCAAAACAATTAGAGTAATAGGCATGCGATACCAGACTAAACTATAATTGTTGTAGTGTATTTATATAATGTACACCTGGTCTGTTTCGCTACCGTTTAATTTTCGCCCTTAGTTGAGAGGGCTATTTTAAAATGAAAGTGAAAATTTCACGGACCCCATGCATTACTGAATCTCTAATACTTCTGTGACGACAAGTAACTTGTCACCCCTGATACGATGTAAACATGTGCCTTGGTAGACCTATACATACATTGTATATCGCAATTATTTAAAATTTAGTTATTCTGAAGTAATTTATGGAATTAGATGAGAACTAAATGATATGCAAAAGTGCTACGTGATTGTGTTATTGATCAACAATGTTATAGGAAATTTGAGATAAAGAGATATGTTATTATAATGTTATTAGAAAATTATTTTTGAAATCAAAAAGTCGAAATGGCATTGTAAATTATAAAATGAAAGAACGAGACAACATATTTACGTTAGTTCAGTCATCGCTGTGTAGTCGTAACCATTGGATGGTATTGCAAAATTGTCAACTTTGATATTTCATAAAAACAATTGACATCGTTCGTGGCAAGTTAAAGTCAAATTACTAAATAACACATCCTGAACATTTCCCCATTTCCTTAACATGTCTCCAGAATAAAAATTCGGGAACTTTTAAGCCGGTATTTCAGTTTTACACTTGAATTTGATATCCTGATATTTTCTGTAAATTGATTTAAACATGTTAATGGTTTATGTGTTCTACATACTTCCGGTATTACTTGAAATGCCATTACACTGGAACAGCATAAATGGACAATTTATCTTCTGGTATTACTTGAATTGTCATTATACTAGAACGACAATATATCTTCCGGCTTTTCCTTAAACTTAAATTTACAAATAAAGGCATAGACGCTTTAAACATTGGCAATGTTCTAAATCATAAAAAAGTTCAGTCCTGTATTCCACCATATTTTAAACTGAAGACCACGCCTTGCATTTCATACAGCTATACACCTAGCATCGCATCCAAGCTATTCAATTACAAACAGGTTTTGCAGTGCCTAGACATCAACCATCTTCTACACAACACTGTCACATGTTCATGTGCTTCATCTCCTTTCAAATACAATCCTATATATTATATATATATATATATTATATATATATATATATATACGATATATATATATATATATATATATATATATTATGCCACACGATGGGTCAAACATGAAGACGTAGAACCAGACACTTTTTCTGAATGGCTGAAAGCCATACGGTGGTTGATAAAATATCGTATTCGAAAACTTAAAGGGACTATGAAAACACGTTATCCCTCTGCATTTAATGATCCAGAAGTAGTAACTGATCTAAATAGATTACATGACTAATATGTACTGGTACCAGCAGACAAAGCATCAAATAAAATAGTTTTTATTTGTAAGGCACATTACTATAATTGTTTATTAGAAGAACTTGGGTTTAATACGAATTCTGGAAATCCTACATACACACGTAGCTCACTTTCAAAATCCTTCAAAATCACGTGTCCGTATTACGCTCATTTGATATACCTACAACGGATACCGATTTCGAGCTACCACATTTATACTGGATACCTAAACTTCATAAAAACCCATATAAGCAAAGATACATAGCAGGATCCAGCAAATGTTCTACCAAACCTTTATCTTTACTCCTTACCAAGATATTGACATCCTTTAAGGAGAAACTTCAACAATACTGTACAGTTGCTTATTCCAGAAGCGGTGTAAATCAGACGTGGACACTTAAAAATTCTAAACAGTTTTTAGAAAATTTAAAGGCACACAATTTTTCTCGAATTCACAGTATCAAAACTTATGACTTCTCTACTCTTTACACTGCTATTCCACATAAAAAAATAAAAGAAAGACTTTTCAGCATCATAGACAACTGTTTTTTCACTAGAGGTGGTACCCGAAAATTTAAATATCAAGTTATTGGCTATCAGGATACTTATTTCGTCAAACACCACTCTGATTCTACACATAAATATACTGAAGTTGATATAAAAAACATGCTGGAATTTCTAATAGACAATATATTTGTAATGTTCGTAGACGTGGTCTTTCAACAAACTGTCGGCATTCCTATGGGAACCAATTGTGCTTCTTTATTGGCCGACCTGTTCCTTTATTCATACGAAGCAGACTTCATTCAGAAACTGCTGAATCAAAAGAAGAAAAAGTTAGCGGTGTCCTTTAATTTGACATTTTAGATATATCGACGACGTTTTGTCAATTAATAATGACAATTTTCATACATATGTCAATGCGATATATCCCAGAGAACTAGAAATTCAAGATACAACAGAATCAAACACACACGCTTCATACTTAGACATTTTACTTAATATAAACACAGACCCTCAGTCACCCGCATATGGAGTTTATATTTCACAAATGATCCGATATGCCAGGGCGTGTACAGCATATGAAGATTTCATATACAGAGGTAAACTACTCACTGACAAATTATTGACACAGGGATATCGAAAAACGCGTTTAATGTCAACGTTCCACAAATTTTACGGTCGGTATAATAGTCTTGTTTGCGACTACTCTGTTTCACTAAGTGAAATATTGAGTTGCCTTTTTGCTGGCGGTTGTTGAGACGTCTGTACCAATTTTTACCTGAACTGTCATTATATTAGAAGATCATAAATGGACAATTTATCCCTCGGTATTACTTGTATTGTCATCACACTAGAGCATCATAAATGGACAATTTATCTTTTGGTATAACTTGAGACAGCATAAATAGACAATTTTTCGTTTGGTATTGCTTCAACTGTCGTTCATATTGGAACAGCATAAATAGACAACTTTTCGTTCAGTATTGCTTCAACTGTCATTTATACCGAGACAGCATAGACAATTTTTCTACCAGCAAGTCACCAACTGTATAGAGTACAATAAAGTTGACGAAAAATAATAACAATGTGAAATATACTGTACAATATAAATATTTATTCAACAGGAATATTTCAAGATATAAACATAGACCCTTTAGCAGTAACTGCGGTCCTGTGACTTTGCCAGTCTTCCGGTTGGCAAAATGATACAGATTCCCAGAAAATAACGTCAAGAAACAATCAGTTACTATAACGACGTCTATGTTTTGCGGGTATCGCTATAATTTTGCCAACTGGAAGATTGGCAATGTCACGGGACCGCAGTTACTACTAAAGGGTCTATTGAATAAATATAAGTACATGATACAGTTATCAGTATCCAGGGAACGCCTGAGAAGAGACTCAAATAAGAATGCATTAGATAAAAACATATATAAATCTCTGGACTCAAATAATCAAAACTTAACCCTAGCAACAAGACATCAAGTCATTGGATTTCAATACCATAATACAATTTATACAAAAAAGAAACAAAATCGGTTTCCATAGCAGTATCGTAATCAACTTTCAAACTGTTAAAAAATTATCATATGGCTATTTTATAGAAGTAATAGCATTCTGCAAAATAATCTGTTTATTAGCACCTCAGATCATTAAGATTTTGAAAAATAACAGCAGTCTGTCTTTTAACGGAAGTCATCTGACTTACATAAGATACCTATTTTAGTTTCCTCTAAATGGTTCACTAACACTAATCCTATAATATTGCATTCACAATTTCATAAAAAAAGAGTTATACAGCTGTATTGTAGATGCAAAAACAGTCAACTTGCACAAAGGTCACCCTGTAAAAAGGGCACCTGCTTACAAAGGTCGTTCAAATATAACTTTTGTTAGCTATGTTGTAATGAATAAACCTCTTTATAATGACCACCTGTGCATAAAATCTACTTCTACCTTTTCCTTGAGTAGCCTTTATATACAAGTTTGACTGTCCTTCAAAAATGATAATGTCATCAAATTTATTTAATTACACGATACATATTATAAAAGGAGTAAACATCTGGGGTTAAATTCCAGACAAGAATATTTTTAAAATATTTACTTTTGTTTAACACGGAAATATTGAAACAGAAGTTATGTTTGTGAATCACTTTATGCACAGATGTAAGCTACATAGGAAGAATGTAAAGTTAAGTAATTCCGACAAATACTGTTGAATCTTCGCTATAATCAGACACACCCATCTTTATATATAAAGCTTCATATAACATTTATATCAAATTTTAGAGAAAAAGAAAATGAAATATTGCAAACAGATAATATGGGCAAAAAAATAAGCCCCAAATGTTTGATTGGGGGCATACACATCATCACTTCTTGAAATGAAAGAGATAATTCATTGCTATTAATACCGGTGAATGTTATATGCAAACAAGTTACATGTTTCTATTCAGATGGAAATGATATTGACTTGGAATGAAAGGGATTTCATTAATAACAATCATAGCAAAATACAATAGATTTTTATCACCCGTGTCAAATACTGGAATGTAAGGTAAAAAATCACAAAAGCACTTGCTAATTCTCTGATTCACCAATTAACATAATAATTATGATTCTGTAAAATTATTGAGAAAAAATGTTTATTTGTGACACCATTCCTTTTACAAATTTTGAAGAAATTGTTTTAGAATCAACTTCATAAGTCTATGAAGTCTATTCAATTACTATTTCGTGTGAACCTTATGACTATTAGAACCAGAACAAGACAATAGCTATAGGTACACATGGGAGGCATGGGACATAAAGGCAAACTGCAAAAAAAAAAAATTCTTACAAGTCGCTTATTTTACTAATGTAATCTCGTTCTTTAGACTAGATGGATATTCATCAAACTTTTCTATGTTAAACTGTAATTTATACATTGCTTTACCCTTCAATGTTACTATCTCTATGGCAAAATCTGAAATTGGGAAAGAAGACAAATTTTTCATTCATTTTTCAAGACTTAGGTTTCATGGTTTACATAGAAATTTATAGTATAGTAAATCCATAGATACAAACGTGCCAATCAAAAGTAAAATCAACAATGAAAATACTATAAACGTCCTTAAAAAATTGCCCAAAGGTACATAAAGACAATATCATAAAGAAAATGATTTAGATACAGTCGAGACTGTCTTATGTGACTTTCTATGGGACTGATCAATGATGGTCACATAAGACAGGGAGTCACTTAACACAGACCTCAGTTTTTCGACCTCATCAATTTGTGTAACTCTTCACGTGTATGTGTTACTAGTCTTACACATGCAACAAAATTGCTGTATTTATAAGATGTAGATAAGATATAAATAATAAAAATAAGTTAAGCTGGTAGTTGTTTATTTTTATTAGGCCTATTGTTTATGTAATTGACACATATTGTCAGTTATCAGGGGTTGTCTCAAAGTCACTTAACACAGACTTATATACAGTTCGGACGTGTAAAATCATGGTCACTTGTAAAGTAAGACAGGGAGTCGCTTAATACAGATCAATTATATAGTTAATAACGTTCGGCAGACATGATGATGGTCACATAAGACAGGGAGTCGCTAAATACAGGAGGTCACTAACACAGTCTCAACTGTAATTAATAAAAATAATCCCACATCACACAAGACTTAATTCAGCACTTTACACAATATAAAAGCTAACGATTGTAATGATTAGAATATATTGAGAAATGGAAATTTGTTTATATTTCGCTTACATATTTGTTTATAAATAACCACAACAATGATTACATCAGCAGATCTGTTTGTAAATTGGATTACTATTATGTATGAAATTTATAAATAAAAATTATGAAGCAAAAAGGTTGCATCCAAATCAGTGTACATACTGTATAATGAGAGAGAGAGAGAGAGAGAGAGAGAGAGAGAGAGAGAGAGAGAGAGAGAGAGAGAGAGAGAGAGAGGGAGAGATTCATTTTAAATTGTTGGAAAGTATAAGAATATAACTACTGTATATGAAGTCAGATAGAAATACATTGATTGTACAGAGATAAAAAAATCCTTATGACATCTATTTAATATATAATTTAAATCACTATAAATGGCTATAATGCTGATCAGCAAATGTTTTGTGACATTTGCGATGAATGGTCATATACATTTCGAGTACCTTGTGTACAAATACATGTACACTGTTTCTATGTAAATCATATCTTAAATAATACGAAAATAATATCATATAGAATGAAAACTTCTTAACTGCATACTGAGCAATTATACATTTTGTACCCAAGTTAGTACCATGATAATATTTAATGTAATATTCAAAGGCACTTTAAAAACAGAAAAATTATCATATATACCATGGAAATTAATGAACAATACAATAACTTTTCTACCATATTGAAGTAATTGAATTAAAATGTTTTAGATGCACTCTATGCACTCTTTAACCATTTACAAGATTATTAATGTAGTCCATAAATTTAAAGTGAAATTTGAAAATACTATCTTGAATAAGATACACAAAGAAAATAAAGTATTCAAAATATGAGCAAAAAGATTGCAGATAGACTTGAGAGTAAATTCTAGATCTGGTATGAGCAATTAATAGCTACTTGAAAAACAAGAAAAGGGAGGCAATTCATAACAACTTAATTTAAAGCTTGCAGCAGTTATCTTTCCTAATCTGTATACAAATACTATACCTCTACTCAATAATATGATAATGCAGACTTATCTAAGCTATAAGAAACCTCCGTAATTATAAAATTCAAGGAGATTGGTGGCATTTATGTGTCACAGGCATGATCAAATCTTGCCTTTTCTCAAGTAATCAACCACATATGATTAAATGATTTCTATATGTACATGGTACAGAGAGTGAAAAGTTCAGTAACATTTCCAACTCTATCTAAACAGTAGATAGTCATTTACTGACATGAAACCAGTCTGAAACTGGCTTTGTAGAAATAGTGTGCTTGGTAAAATGTATGCGTCACTTAAGATTTACTTTCGGTGTAAATTAAAACTTTTTTTCCAAAAAAATTCCATTAATTTTTAACACCAACCAAATATTTTATCAGTTTTTGCATTTTTTGTTTTGTTTTTAATTTTAAAAGATTTGATGAAAAAGGAATTTATGATAATCTTACAAAGAAATGAATTTCATAAATTTACAAATAAATGAATTTTCTTTGCAATTTAAATAATTAATTATTACCCAAGATGGTAAATCAGAAAAACATTTAAGTATTTAAAATTTTTGCCTAAAGATGAAATAAAATTTAAAATATGAAGATATAACTTATGAATAATCTTTGGAAAACATTTTATTCCAAATCTAAAGTAATAGGTGAATTAAATGCTAGATATTATAAACATAATACCAAAGTTTTAGTTCTCAATAAGGGGGTAGTATAACGAATGTTCAAGACAATCATTTCTGCCTATAAAACTTCATCAGTTGAGCTGAAATTAAAAATAAAAGTAGTTCCACGACAAAAAGTGATGTCAGACTCAGTCAAAAACTAACCTAAATGTATTTCTAAATCCTCTTAGAGTAATCACTGTATAAAGATGACTATCTTAGATTTTGGGCAGTTTAGAATTTAAACGGTGCTATCCATTCAAAATATTACTTTAGTATAAATTAATCAGCTGGTACTGAAATACCAAGTACTGGGTTCATGTGTACCCTCGGAGCTAACAAATAATTATGGCCACCTCACAATGTATATCTTGTATCAGACATACATGTACACATACATACAATGTACATCTTCCCTACCCAAGGTTTTCTGATCCACTGTTACTCAAACACACCTTAAAAGATGTGGCCTTTATATTGTGGCTTCATGGCATCGTTTTCCATTCAGTACAGAATGGGTCTAACAATCAATCCTGCATTGGCTACATGATAGTAGGGAAAGTACATTAACACAGAATGGCTACATGCAGGCTATTCCACAAGTCGTTTCACTGACTAAAGTCAAGGTCAGGTTATTCTAAGTGAAATTTTAGATTGGTGCTAGATGGTGCCACCAGTGACTGCCAAATTTGAAATGTTATCTGTCAAGGTGTTTGAAGAACAACGTAGATCAGAAAACCTGGACTTGGAATGACATACATAGGGTTTGAGTTTGAGTAACATCAGTCACACATGCAAAATACATGTATGAAAGATAAAGATCCTTAAAATTAATTTTGTGACCTAAGACTGCTAATAGTAATGTTGAGTATAGTTATTTTTTCATCAAGTCTGGCTAACAGAAAAAATGGCGGTACTTTGCCCTGAGTAACTATGTAAAATAAGATTTTACCCCTCAATATATAAGTTGTGGACAAAGACATTGATATTATGTTTAAATAAAATAAAAATATGATCAGTTGTTCATGGGTCTGTATGTACTGATAAAAAATATTCTTTAAAATATATTGCAAAATAACATTAACTTTTTTTTTTAAATTTTCTAGTAAATATAAGAAGTCAGCAGGGATGTTAACTTTTCAATGGCACTAGATGCCACTTCCAAATTTCCAGGGGCTTCTTTTACAAAAGGTTCTAAGTCCTAAATCCTAAATTTCAGTCTTAACTACTATGGCAATGCATCAATGATTAGTCATTCCCATGACAATTAGGACTGAGACTTAGGATTTAGGACTTAAGACCTTTTGTAAAATGGGCCTAAGTCCCTATTTGACCAATTTTCAATGTGTATGTAAATTGCTTTTGGCTTTTCTTATCTATAGAACTTTGGTATCTCTGTTTTTATAATGCAAGCCAAAGTAACATTAATCCATACAAATAAACAAGATTTGTTATTTATCAAATGGGAGTATGTTTACCAGATTACAAAGTATAATATATGAGACAGTCTGTAATTTATTACCCTGATACAGTACAGATATGGAAAAAAGTTCATCTAACTTTACAACATGATTGTATCGTAAATGTAGTGAACAGTAACTAAATGCATACTAAATATGTATGTGATGTATAATTTAGTTTTCTGATGTTACAACTGGGGTAAATAGTTTTATGTTATTAATTATAACTTGGCATTTATACAACACATAAATTCTGTTTTATTGTTGCTTTACATTCTAGTACTACAAACAAACATCACTGAAACTGTCATTTTCTGACACAAATCTGATAAAACTAAAGACTTGGGCAAATGAAGTAAAGCCTAGTTCATTATGATTCTCACAGTGTCTCTCAAAATAGAAACAAGAGTTGTCAGAAGACATTACGGCTCAATGGCAACAATGTATCTACAATATAGAAATTTTGATCAAGAACTAGGTCTAATGGTATTATCTAGGTCACAAGGTCAAAGGTAATGGAACCATCTGAAAGATCTGATCATAAGATTGCACATGTGAAATATTTCAAAAGACTCCACTCTACATGTAATGCCTGCACTGACTTGTTTATAACGAAGATGTTCATATTATTTTACGTGTGATAAATCAGCTATGGTGAAATGTAATACCTTGTGGATTGAGTTTGTTTTAATATTAATAACTTATCAGGGAGATCATTTATGTGCTAACAGTTTTATTATTGTAAATGTAAAATCTATATGTATGAGTCACTAAACTTGGCATACAATCACCAGGACACAAACAAACGTTATGCTTCCCAATGTAACAATAACTGTAAATAAATGCAATTTTAAACTGGTGTATGAACAATACCCAGTTTTCAGGGAAAAACTAATAATACATAATTCTAAAATCACTGATTCAAAGTTATAAGGAAGCTGGAAGTTCTAGATAAACAAAAAGATCAAACAATATGTGATTGTCATCTTTGATCCTGTGAACTTTGTGTGCTTCAGCAGAAATGAACATTTACAATATGTACATTGGACAGCAGTGTAGAGATGAAGCCTTGAATTAGATTTTAATTACATGTCTGCTTTGTGTTATTGGTGTTTTATGCCACTAGCAATGTTTTTTTTCAGTTATATGATGACGGTCAGTTTTTAATGATGGATGAGAGAACTTGGTTATAATGTATCCCGGAAAAGACCACTGACCGCTGGCAAACTTTCTCACAAAATCAGAATAGGTTCCAGCAGGGCTCAAACCCACAATGACAAGAGGTGAGAAACTTCCTGGTTGTCTGCTTTGTGTTATTAAATCATATTTTATCTAGAAGAGACAATGGCGATGGTCAATGGTTATGGTTATAGATCCATAATTCTTAACTCATGGACCTCTTTAACCACATTTGTTCATTCTTGAAATATGACATCACCAATTTTAGTGAGTCTAATTGTGACCACAGGGGTTAATGCAGGAGATGCAGTATTAGGATTTAGGGTACATTTGCATTTTCATTAAGAAATTGGGAGGGGCAGAAATTTCTAGTGAAATAGCCATAAATTAAATGGTAAAAATTTACATATTTTCATTATGAGTACAGTAAAAAAAATAAAAATTAATTGAAATAAGGTTGTTATTCATCATGTAGATTTTAAAAGCAGGTTCATTTGTAAATGCAACTGTCATTCTGTAAAAAGTGTATCACTCCACAAAAATAAAATACAAAAAAATACACCTCAAATAAATACCTCACACCTACTTTAGAAAGTACAGTGTATAGATCTTTTAGTTCCCATAAATCTTACATAACAATCAAATCTACACAAAATTAAACAGAAAATCATGAGTCTGTAATCAACAAATACTTAAATATATACTCAAATAAATAGACAATCATTGAAAATCAATGTAGTTTCTTGGCAGGAACAGGAAATTTAAAGAAAACATGGACTTCGTCAATGACTTTGTGAGCAACATTACACAGTAGATTCTTTACATGAACCATTTGTTTGGTTGAGGTATCCAAGTTGTTTAATTGTTCTATATTGTAAAGGTATCTCCATCATGACATGTAGAGAGAAATTAGCATCAGGATGCTTTACTTTATTCCTTGCAGCATGATAATTCACAAACTGAAAATTATCAAAATGACGATTAGGAAGGTGGTCATCAAACTCTTCCATCAAATCCCACGGCCCATCACCAACTCCCACTACTACGATGCTTAAAGCATACCTTGATGCTTCTATTATAGCCTCTATGGTCTTGTCTTCCTCATTAACTTGTCCATCAGCAATAATGACTAATATGTGATACAACTGTTTTGACTTAACAGTATCTATTGCTTTATAAATTAATGGAGCAAAATTTGTTGGACCACTGAGCGTCACCCTGGAAGCAATATCACTATACGTAATGAGCACCTCCGAAAATCCTTTACAAGGTAAATCCTCACTTAGAAACGGAAAAACGCTATCACCTGCTGAACTTGCATCTCCGAAACCATAAGCATGTATCACACCATTATCATTAAAAGGTTCCAGTGTTTGACCTATTACTGATATCACTTTTTGATATGGATTATAAACTTTGCCATGCATCAGTGCATGTAAACTATTCCCACCGAAGGACTTGCGTCCTTGCCACTCGTTACTTGCAGTGAAATCAACACCAATAATTAATCCACACTTTTCTAGTCCAGCCCTTTTACAAGCACTACTAACTTCACTGAATGTTTTAAAATGGTCATCAATTGAATAGAATGGAAGTGCACCCTCAACATTTATACCAAGTAAAGTGAAGAGAGAAGGCTGATGTTTAAATTTCCGTTTCCGCACTATGAAGTCCTTACTGACCGCTACCTCGTCATCTGACCTCTTTGACCTCTGTTGGAACAGCCAGAAGAGTACCATTCCAACCAAATAAGCAATGGAATACATCACAAAGGCTGTCACTGACATTGTCATAACTACACTTGCTACTTTTTAGCATCTACAAAACAGAATCATACAAAATGTAATTAACCATCAGTTTTTCTATACATGTCATTTGTATTTTTGTTTAATATAATAGTGATTAGAAATTTCTTGTTAAATTTATAATTATTACTTTTGTAATAACTATTGTTGTAACTATTAATTTTGGTACTTTTATCTATAGTCTGACTCTGCGCCAAATAAGTTGGGTCCGCTGGTTTTGGCTGATTAAAATAAAATGGTTGATACCTACATCTTAAACTCACCGTAGTGGTATCCTATGAATATTGAATAATTTATCCATGCCCATGACAAATAAAAATGAATCTTTTTGTACTAGATATTCGCACTCAAATTACCACTACGGGAATTTTACATTGGTAATGGTGGCCATCAGTCAAAGTCTGAGAGCGGAAGTGAAAGAAAGGGAACATTTATTGGTCATACTGATTTACCCTGGCTCACTGATCAACGAAGTCCTGGACCCAAGTAGCTGAAAGAAAATTTTAAGCCCCTGATTACTGTTTGGTACTTTCATCTAGTGACATATAACTGTTTGGTATCTTTATCTAGTGTCATATTATTGCTTGGTACTTTTATCTAGTGACATATTACTGTTAAATCGGTACCTTTATCTAGTGACATGTTATTGCTTGGTACTTTTATCTAGTGACATATTACTGTTTGGTACTTTAATCTAGTGACATATTACTATTTGGTACTTTTTTCTATTAACATATTTCTGTTTGGCACTTTTTTCTAGTCATATATTACTGTTTGGTACTTTTCTCTGGTGACATATTACTGTTTATGTATTTTATCTAGTCTAGTGACATATTACTGTTTGGTACTTTTCTCTAGTGAAATATTACTGTTTGGTATTTTTCTCTAGTGACATATTACTGTTTGGTACTTTTCTCTAGAGACATATTACTGTTTGGGTATTTTATCTAGTCAAATGACATATTACTGTTTGTTATTTTTTTCTAGTAACATATTACTGTTTGCCACTTTTTTCTAGTCATATATTACTGTTTGGTACTTTTCTCTGGTGACATATTACTGTTTATGTATTTTATCTAGTCTAGTGACATATTACTGTTTGGTACTTTTCTCTAGTGACATATTACTGTTTGGTACTTTTCTCTGGTGACATATTACTGTTTGGGTATTTTATCTAGTCTAGTAACATATTACTGTTTGGTACTTTTCTCTAGTGACATATTACTGTTTGGGTATTTTATCTAGTCTAGTTACATATTACTGTTTGGTACTTTTCTCTAGTGACATATTACAGTTTGGGTATTTTATCTAGTCTAGTAACATATTACTGTTTGGTACTTTTCTCTAGTGACATATTACAGTTTGGGTATTTTATCTAGTCTAGTCACATATTACTGTTTGGTGCTTTTATGCAGTGATGTGTTAGTATTACAGTTTTGTATTTTGTCACTATAAATGTACACTGTTTATCTCGATGTTTAATCTGATTGGTTGGCTTAAGGGTCGGTACCAAATTCGATTCCCCATTCAAACAACCACTGAGACTTCTTAGAGTATCGGTAATGAATTAGTGATCTCTCTCTGTCTGTCCTCTGTCTATTTGCTTCCTCTCTCTCTGTTTCTCCCTCCCCTACTCCTCTCTGTCTATCTCTCTCTGTTTCTCCCTCCTTTCCTCCTCTGTCTGTCTGTCTATCTCTCTGTATAGTTTGCTAAAGTGAGTACTAACATTCTAATCATTGGAGATTCATTAATTATCCTACCACATTATTCAGTACAATCAACCATGTGGTACCTATATTTTCTGTAACACATTATAGACATCTGTAGGAAGAGTCCACATAGCACAGTATGTGTGGAACAAAATAATAATCACACCGTGCACACTTACAGTTTACAAAAGTTCTTTGTTTCAATGACTTGTTTTTCTACTGTTGATTATGATTTATCTGGTCATTTGCAACCTCATAGTTAACTCTGGAGGAATAATATGACATTTATTTTTATGGTATTTAATTTAGAGAGTTCCACATAATCAGCCTAAATTACTAATCATTAAATAATGCTTATGCACTGACATATGACAGTGGTTGTCTGACATATATATATATACGCTATGGATGCTTTTAATTAATCAATTCAAACATATTTGTGCCAGAGGGTTTTTGTCTGCATTATATCTGTAATGTAAACATCACAATTCAGACATATATAATATTATTTTTGCAGGAAATTATTTATTCTGGCTTGGAGTAATGGGAACAGAGGGGTAATAAACAGGCAACAAATGAAGAAACCAATAACACAAAACATCAGCCAATCAATTTGAGTGACTAGTTAGAGAGACAAGGCCACTGTGCACAGATTAGCTTTATAGTTATAACTTTCTATAACTTCCAGGTCAAAAAACAACAAATTGACTGTAGTCTACACTCATTTAGTAATAATTTTACCATGAATTGCATTACATACAAATGTAAGAATTACATGTTTCTGTATTATTTGCACAATTTGTAAAATGGCTCTTTCACTTTGAATTCGAATAAAAATTACCCCCTCCCCCACTTCTTTCTTTAAAGTCTTAAGAAATTCAAGATAGTGAAAAATTCTTTCACCAAAGCATTTCTTCACCTAATTACAAGTAAAGCACATAAAATAATTGCATCATAGTGATTACAGGGGAGATAATAAAAAAAATCTTATTGACTCTGATGTTGGTGTAAGAGGTCCTTGCTGTGGGACTGGAAAGCTAGAGAAAACCCATGTGTCCTACTTAACAAACACCATACCATCTCAAATACTCCCCTGTTCCACCCTTGGATCAAACCTGGGTCACACTGGTGAGAAGTGAGTGTGCTAACCACCACACCATACTGACACAGTGTTCTCTCAAGACGGGTTCTACTGCACCATTGTAATATATATCAAATCTCTTCTATCTCATGCTAAGACTAAATTACCCCTCTAATGAAAACACAAGACAAAAGAAAGCAAAGAATGATAAATTAAAATACATCTCCATCTGATCAATAGGGACTGGATGATTGAACTGTGTTAGACATCACATCTACTGCAGTGCATGATCCATCGATATTGATACTGTTGAAAATTGAAGTTAATCTATTTATATATCCTATCATTCAACCAGTGTCCTCTCTGTAGATTAATATAGGAGGAAATCAAAGCTACTTAATACTGTTGCATAATGAAGTAAAACTGCATTGCTTTAGAAAAACAAACATGTCTGCTTTATATTGTATTTACAGCTTCAAACTGAATAGTACTTTCTAGCCGAGTCACCTATCTAATTATAAAGAACTTTGTCTTTTTATTGTAAGTATATAATACACGGTACTAATGTTTCCATGGTAAATTTTAGTGATCTTACTTCATGAATTATTGACCGTTATCCTGCCAAAATAAATAAAGTGAAACTTGTATATAAAGACCCCATTAATAACACAATAAAACCAGTGTTTATAGGGAGGTGGTCTTTATATACATATGTAGAGGTTGATTTGTACACAAATGATACTATTGAGGACAGCAAAAATGGTCTTTGTGACCAGGTGGTTTTTATACACAGATGATTACTAAAAAAGATTTCACTGTATGTTTATATGTACATGTAGTGTACATGTAACAGGCCTATTTCATCCTTATGTAGGGACCTGCCTGACTGAGTGGTCAGAGCATCATACTTTAAATAACAAAGTCTCTCATTTCTATCTACCCCCTCCTACCACCTACATGAAGTGCAGGTTAAACCTCAAATAGTGAAAATTTGTTGAGTGTGGTATCAAATACCATTAAAACCTATTTACCCCTAAAGACAGATTTGGACTGGTCCAAGTCATTGATTTACAGAAGAGTCCATTTTTTTTCAGTAGTTGTCGAGTTAAAAAAAATAGTGTTTATATTAAATATGTCATGTCTTACTTAGATGTACAAACAGATACTACATACCGGTATTCATTAAAATGTCAATAATCTTTGGCTATATTACTCACAAGAATAAAGACAAAAACTTGTGATTAATTTACTTTCTTTCATTAACTGTCATGGTTTTCATCTGAAGACATTGGTTGTTTGGTGGATTGAGTAATGCGTGAACTTATAATATGTTCTTTTGTATGTATATTTTTGTTTTCATTGTTTGTCATTTAACACCATACTCAATAATTTTTCAGTCATATGGTGGCGACCAGTTTTTATTGATGGGAGAGAGAACCTGTTTTCATCGTACCTGGGGAGAGGCTACCAACTTTCCATAAATAAACTTCAACTAGAAAACATAATAAACAAAATCAGCTTAGGGTGCAGTGGGACTTGAATCTGCAGTGACTACATGTCAGAGACATTATAGTCACAGTGTGATGCTCTAACCATTTGGGCCACTGAGCCACCCCCCATCCCCCCAAAAAAAGAAGAAGAGAATTTTGTGAAATAGCATGTTGAAATATTTGATATCCCATTACAACTTTAACTCGTTAACCCTTAAAAAAATGGAATCTTCTGTAAATCAAACACTTAGTCCAGTTCATATATGTATTTAGGGGTGAATGAAATAAAGATAAATTTATTTCTGATTTCATGCTTTACTTAACATGATTAAAACTCATACTAAATGCATTAATAATCTATAGTTTATCACATCCGATAAAAACACTTAATATTCATCTTTTGATGAATACTGATATCTGATTAATCATAAAAACATTTTATACTTAACCTTGTCATCGCTACAGTGATTCTTTGGTTACGAAATGATAACACTGCTTCCAAGAAATTACATCAGCAACATCTGAAAAAATTGAAATCATGAATATCAGGGTATCCAATTGACTTAGAAATGTGATAACATGATACACACAGCCGAACTACCGTACATCATATACATGTAGATATATACTGTATGTAAGCCTACATGTACGTCTATATTGAGTACATTACTATATACATGTATGACTTGACTCGCATACAGCTGAACTACATGTATATCTACAGATATTTTACCTATATACATATAACCTCTATATATATATATATATATATATATATATATATATATATATATATATATATATATAACCTATATACTATGTATTCTATGTATTATTATATACATGTGTATACATATACATGTATATATTATATACACTGTACATGTATGTAAACTGAGACAATATTGACACTTTATCTGATTATCAAAACAGTTTATGCATTGATACCATTGGGATCTATCTTTGAACAATATTACATGACTGAATGAAGTCTGTTCTGTCACATGACTTCTGTTGGGATACAGTATCAGTAGGCAACAGAACCTGGGGAGAGCATGAATTAATAATGATTTTACATATAGGAAGTGTTGCATGTATCATCTATGAATAATTTGTTTTCTTAGTCAACTGTACATCCTAAAACCATGGTTAATTATCTTATGACCATTAAGAGTTAAATACAAATGCACATGTATATGTATGATAAATAATGGTATTGAACCACTAATATATAATTTTCACAAAATGGTTTATTTTTAAATTTTCAAAGAAAACATGATTAATTAGGATAAGTGCCTAACATAGGCCAAAATTTGAAGCCCTTCACTGGCATTTGGTGATGTCTCCATATGAGTGAAAGATTCTTGAGTGGCACGTTACACAACAATACAACAACAACGACAAAGCCTGGATGTGCCACTTTTATACCTTGGCAGACCTATATTGTACCTTAAGGTAAAGTGACACATCCAGGTTCTATCAAAAACCAAAACAATATGATCTATTTTCCTATAATAGGAATGCACAGGTAAAACATTAGGCCTACTCCATGTATATTACAACCTCCTCAAGGACACAAGAAAACCTATATTTATAGGGAGGTGGTCTTTAAATAGAGGTTGATTTGTACTCAAATGGTACTATTTGGTCAGCAGAAATTGGTCTTTGTAACCAGGTAGTCTTTACACACAGGTGGTCACTAAAGCAGGTTTAACTGTACTTGATCTTGGTCTTTTAACATGTTTACCCCTAAGGACCCATTTGGACTAGCTTAATTAGGTCATTTATTCAAAGAAGAGTCCATTATTGCCAGGAACAAAAAAGTTAAGCAAGTATTTTCAAAGGGATATAATTTGAGTACACACAAGTTATGCCACATATCACATAATGTCATCTGTACGAATATAACTATCTATAAACAACCTATCATATATACATAAACATGTTTTATTTCCCTATGGAAAACATAAACACCTTACCATATCATGTAATATTTATAAACTTTTGTCATAACCATTTTATTATATGATTACTAAGTGTCTTTACCCTTTTGTTTAAATGTCATGGCAACATTTCCTCATGGACTAATTGATGTACAAAATATCTTGCACCTGGGGAGATGTTAATATCATAATGTATCTGTATCAAATGGATATTAGATTTGTAATGGAAATACAGTGAAACCTGTCTTGAAAGACCACTCCCATCTGTCACTCAAATGTGGTCGTTCAAGAAGGGTGGTCCCTTAAAAAAGGGGTTCTACATGTAAGGATTACATTTATCTGAGTGGTTCCAAGAGTGTAGTTTCACCAAACATAATTAGTGATCTCTCAAAGCTGGCATCTCTTTATTAGGTACCACATGTATTAAGAAGTATATATCTAATTTATTTATTTATATTTCTAAACTTGAATGACTAGTTTTCATTCTAAATATACATGCATATATTTCA
The DNA here is from genome assembly GCA_030159075.1 of Atrina japonica. Lineage (NCBI taxonomy): Eukaryota > Metazoa > Mollusca > Bivalvia > Pterioida > Pinnidae > Atrina > Atrina japonica. Next base: position 664,846 of record BROG01000250.1, on the reverse strand, counting down.
AATACAGCAGAACCTGAGACAACTGTTGTGAACCACCTGGGACCACATTCTGAAATCCACTGATAAAATTCTTTTAATTAAACCAGAACAGGTTCTCTGAGAAAATCTTTATTTTAATAGCAAATGGGGGATATCTCTATTTTAATGGTAAATGGGGTGGTATTGCCATTTTAATGTCAAATAGGATGGAATATGTACCTCCATTTTAAAGCAATATGTACTGTCGTAGGTAAAAAAATTTACGTGCCCATTTTATGTAATATTTTAAACTCAAATATATCCCAAAGAGACCATTTGGTAGTTAGAATAACAATTGCAACAATAATGCCAAACATAACCTGTAATATCAGAGAACCCCCTGAATGAATTATGAAGCACATTTGATGATGGGAAAGAGTTTATCTGAAAGGTCATTGCCTACGGAAATACAGCCAGATTTTTTAAGGTACAGGAAAACCTAAAAATTCTAATAAAACAAATATGTTCGAAAAGAAGATCTTTTACAATGTTTCACGTGTTTGATAATGTATTTAAACACCCATTTTATCATTGTGACAGCTTATATCGCTTTAATGGCAAATGGGTTGGTTATATCATTTTATTTCAAATGGGGTGGTATCTCTATTTACTGGCAAATGGGGTGGTACAATATATCTCCATTTTAATGGCAAATAGGGTGGTATCCCAAATACATGTACATGTAGTCTATCAGTTATTCCTCTTGTTCACATCATGTCTCATGTTTACCATGAACATTTTAATATATTAAAGTCAAACATTAATAAAGATTTGTTTCATCTGACCTGACTGATCAACCTAAAATATCCTGAGCCCCAATTTTTTTTTTTTTTTTTAATGTGTGCATCTGAAATCAAAATAAAAAGCATTAAAAAATAACCACCCAACCAACCAACTTCTAAAACTACTAGCTAGGACACATAGATATCATTTTTAAAAATTGGCCTAAGATACATGTACAGTGAAACAGACTTGTATTAAACCCTGTGACACTGAAATCCCACTTTAGTTGACATGATTATGATTCCCTGTGCAAAATTGCTTTAATCCCAGTATAACCCGGTTATTTTGAAACCCCTGTTTCTTTGAAAGAAGAATTAATTCCCCTATGATTTCAGTATACCGTATCTGGGTTTGACAATATACCTGTATACACTTTCGGCAAAATTGTGGTAATATGGTGAGTTTTGGGGGAAAAAAGTCTTATTTTGCATGAGGAAATAACCTTTAAATTGTGTGAATTCCACTTTTCACTACGTTTATATTCATACATGTACATGTATGTACAGTGAAACTTGTATATAATGACCTCCATAGGGACACAAGAAAACTGGTCTTTATAAAGAGGTGGTCTTTATACAGAGGTTGATTTGTACACAAATGGTACTATTGGGGACAGCAAAAAACAGTCTTTGTAACAAAGGTGATTGCTAAAGCAGATTTTACTGTCTTTGTACAGGTGATTCTAAAGCAGAATTTTAAAGTATATACATGTACATATCATATAGAAATTTATAAGTATATATATATATATATATATATATATATATATATATATATATATATATATATATATATACATGTATATGTACATGTACTCACATATAGAGAATAATAAACCACATCTGAGACCAATTAGCTTATCAAACCATGTTTTTCCTGATCAGTATACCTGCTCCACAAGTACATGTAGCAATCAGATAATTATCCTTAGAATCTAAGATCCAAATTTTTTGTAATGAATTTGTTAATGAACTGAACCCAAGTGCTCATATCAGATGTTGATACTGCAGTACCAATACAACTGAACAATACTGTCTACTTGTGTACAATGATATACATATATATATATATAAACATTGTTTTACTGAATCTAATTTAAATCAATTCCTTCAGCAGCTAGACCATTGTGGAACAGCTGGAAGGTGATAATTTACAAATTTGTATGCCTAATTTGACTTCATATTTACATTACATAAAGCTGTACTTATAACAATCTCTACAGCTGGTTCATTCAGATTTCTGCACATTGTGATCTCCCAAATACAGAACAATAGGATTTTACCCTACAGTGCATACAGCAAACACAGTCCCATCTCGCGTGAAGTTTGCAGGCTATGTATACATACACGTACATTGTACATATATCTCTGTATATGTATACATACATGCAAGTATATCTCCATATACATGTACGTATATGTACAGGTATGTACATGTATGTATATCTCAGTATACGTATATATATATACATACATGTACATATATCTCTGTATACGTATACATAAACTTATGTACATCTCCATGTATGTATACATACATGTACGTATATCTCTGTATATGTATACATACATGTACGTATATCTCTGTATACTTATACATACACGTACATATATCTCTGTATACGTATACATAAACTTATGTACATCTCCATGTATGTATACATACATGTACGTATATCTCTGTATATGTATACATACATGTACGTATATCTCTGTATACTTATACATACACGTACATATATCTCTGTATACGTATACATAAACTTATGTACATCTCCATATATGTATACATACATGTACGTATATCTCTGTATATGTATACATACACGTACGTATATCTCTGTATACTTATACATACACGTACGTATATCTATGTATATGTATACATAAATGTACATATATCTCTGTATATGTATAAATACATGTACATATAGAGACAAAACTACGTATGTTTCTATCCGTATCATCAGACTGCACCAGGGCCTGGCACCATAAAATTTGAGAATTTACTCAAGTTTGAGAATTTTCTCAACTTTGCCTGCTCAGCCAATCAGATTACATGATTAGCCAAAGTTGAGTAAAATGTTTAGACTTAAGTAATTCTTAAGTTTTATGGTGCCAGGCCCAGATCATTATAGCAGAAGGATTCAACAGTGTAGTCGAGTTGAATCCATCTGCTACAACCATCAAGTGCAGTCTGATGATACGGATAGAAAAATTTGTGTGTTTTTTTTTTTATTACATCCCCTTATTTATCTATATGAATACACAAATTTAAAATTCATTCCGCTTTTAACGACGCCATCAAATATTTTGGATGACATGAATGCCATTTAGAAAAGTACTAGCTCCGGCGAAATTTCTGTATCCAACTATGTGCAATACGACATTACATATTGCACGGGCGTATTGAACTCTGTATTGTAACTGTATGAGTACAAATGCATGTAATAAATCTCTGTATATGTATGTTTGTTTTATTGTTGTTGTACATTAATAATCACAATCAGTCAGTCTGGGTTCAAGTCTCACTGGAACCTGAGCTGATTTTGTGATAATGTTTGCCAGTTTACTTGCAGGAGGCAGTAGTATCTTAGAGTAGGCCTGCTGTGAAAACTGGAAAGTTTTTATATATAAATGCAGTATATGTTTAATATTTGTAGATGAAACTTACATGTACATGTATACACAAAAGATGGCAGGGTGGAGTAACCTTTTGATTATCAAATGGATGATTGTACTCACTTTTCGGTTGTGACAAGTTGTATAAGAAAAACATTTTATTCCTCACTGCATGATATTGTACTTTCTTACATGTATGTATGGTGACTAGTAGGAACGGTTACTCTAGTCAGCCTAATTTTAATGTTATATGCTTTATTATCTAAAACTTAAACTCGTCCAGGTCAGGAAAAGGTTTATAGACTCCATCTCGCCAGGTTAAAATGGATTTTACTGTATTTGTGTATGTAGTAAGTATGTGTCAAGGTCATATTTTAAGTCTTAACAATCTTGGTTGTCAATATAAATACATGTATGTTGATACAATACTAAGGCATTCGCCCTGCAATTGTAGATAGCCTGATATACGTACACAGATATAAAAAAAGTGCAGTTAACAGTGATATACTGGTTACTGGTACTTACTGTATCATATATATAAAAAAGCCAGGAAATAAACACACAAACTGCAGCAAAAATATGACCCATATATTTATACACAGGCATATATAATCTTTAAGACATATAATGGAGTGTTTTTGACAAGTAAAATGGATACTAATCAATAACCATGAACAAAAAAGCAAAAGTCAATATTCAATTATCTCCACTCCACAAAATAAAGAGTTCATGATAGTTAAATGTGAATTTATTTCTGCAATTTTCCTATATCATATGATCACTTGGTAATGGGACAGATTTTGTCTAAAACCAGCTATTATATTGTGGTATTATACTATTAGTACAAATGTATCTTGACATCACTTTCTCAATGAACTCATCAACCTCTGAAAAACAATGACCTCTTCTGTAAACCAATTAATTAGACCAGTCCATATGTGTTAAAGGGTATTTAATGAGTTAAATAAGACCAACTGAGGGCAACTCTTATATATATTTTTTATGTCCTCACAACTTCTGTAGAATTTGAAGAATTCATTGAATTCTGGAGAATTCAATCTAAAAACACAAAGGATACATTTATCTGTACCAAGACAGTTTGTGTAGCTTTTGACCACAGTACATGCACTGCATGGACCTCAACTTGAAGATAGCCTGAATATACACACATTTTCATGTAATGCTCATCATTTTTTAAACATGGTATGCAGACAGGTGAGATGCTCTGTGTCTGAGAATGGAACCCTGTTTTGCCTGTAGATGTATGTAAAAAAACATACCCTATGGAGGCCCTGTCTAATCCAAGATGTGGAATGTCAAAGACCCTTCACTAAATTCACCAAAGTTTATAAAATACATAATTAGTGGGTCAACATTTAATTTGTGGATCTTTATCTGATTCTAGAGACATTTACATCATGTATCTACTATATATATGTAAATGTACATGTACTGTTAAATGAAAAATAAAACCTTGAAAAACATTAAAGAACATCAAAACATTTTAACATTCAAGTCCCTTTTCCTGATTCATGAGGTCAATGTGTTGCTATTGTCACAAATAATCATTTTTTGTTTATGTGTACAATAAATGGATTTTTGTCACACTATTTCAATAAAAGGTTATTCCCCATATTTGTTTACATATTTGTAAATGTATATTATACATGTACATGAATATTTATATATATATATATATATATATTTTTATATATATACATGTATATATACCGTATACATAATGATACATATAAATCCCTGGCCAACTTTACATTTCATAATAATTTACGATTCACACATGTACTTGTATATTACCATATTCTATCCAATAAGCGCCCATGTCCCTATAAGTGTCCTTCCCCTACAGTTCAGATTTACTCACCTTTACTCACCAGGATCATGAATTTCCATCTGGTTGACAAGGAGATGTGGACCAGAAAACTGTAACAGTTAATCTCTAGCCCCCTCCAGAAGAATGTTGATAATTGTCCCGTTCTCGGTAATAACTACAATAACTTTACCATCATGCCTTATAAAATCATTAAGTGTTTTATTTCAATTTGACTCTTCGAAAGTAAATTAGTTTTAACCTCAGTAAATTTGATACTGATATATACACACAGTACACTTGTATCATCACATATTTCAGAAAACTGTGACTTATTTCCTACACACAAAATCTACCATAGTTTCCTTATTTCCTGCCACCAAACCACTAAATGTCCTTAAAATATCATTTCTTTTTTTCAAACCACAAATTTCAATAAAATTTACTATAACACTTATCTGCAAATCTGTAGATATATATTTGTCATACCAACATAAATTTGTGTCAAATTAGGAGAAACTTTTTGTACACGTATTGAAGTCCAAATGTAATAGAATCTCTTTTTTAAATGCAATATCCCTAACATTTAATTTATTTTTCATTATAGTCATGACCTAAACACCAAATTGGGAAGCTTTTTCATCAAATTTGGGAAAAAACACAAATATTTTGCATTGGAAACTACAGAAAAAAGCCTGTTAATCTTGAAGATTTTCATATGAATTTTGTCACAGATCAAATATACTGCCATCAGTGTTTGACAGAAAATGCTACCTTACTGTACTTTTTGAAAAATGCTGCCTTACTGTACTTTTTGAAAAATGCTGCTTCAATGTACTTTTTGAAAAAAGAAGACAATCACTGAAGGAACACTGTTAGAAATTTGTTATTCATATTATTTGTAGATGATTTTCTAAACAGAGGTCTGAAACTATCTTAAATTAAAAAATATCTGGGTACCTGAAATTTGAGTTGGGCTAGTAGATTTCTAATCTTAGGGGCCCAAGTGGCCCCTGGATAAAAAATGTTGAGTTCTACCCCTGGAAGCACAATTTCACATTGTCTGACATCTATTTGTCCCTCTGTACATTTCACATTTTGATATAAATGGGCATAACTTTCATACTGTATACGATACCATTGTAAAACTTACAGAAAGGTTCATTTTGATGAGGAACTGGCATGGCTCAGTCGGTAGCATGCTTGACTCTTGATCTTGAGTTCGAGTCCAGCCGGCAGCAGGTTGGCTTCCTTTCCTTTGACTAAGACAATAAAAACTAAAGTCCCGTGTCTCAGTAGGTGTCGGCACATTAAAGAACCCTCACTGCTCAATGGCCTTAAGTGAAGACCATTGGCCAAAATTTGAAGCCCTTCACCGGCATTTGGTGATGTCTCCATATGAGTGAAAGATTCTTGAGTTGGATGTTAAACAACAATAAACAAACAAAACAAACATTTTGGAGAGATGCAGTACCCAGTAAAGGTCAAGGTCATATTCAATGTCACAATGAAAGTCAGATGATATTGTCTTTAATGGTACTTTTTGAGAGTATAATATTTTACATGTATATACATGTATGCATGCATGTAATTCAAGGTGTTCTTTCTCCATATATTATTACCGGATATTATACCCAAAACTTGTTATCCTCCTTAAATCTCTCAAAAAGAAAATCAATTCATTAAAGTATTGATTTCTGCAGAGGAATTCAATGAAGTCTCACTTTTGGTCAGCACAGGTTTAAGCCAAGCTGGATTTCTGGCTCATTTTTGTGAGAAAGTTTGCCAGTTTATGTGTGGAATGCCGGTATTCTATTCCCAAAGTATATTGTTACCAGGTTCTCTCTGGCTGCAACTGAAAAAATGGTTGAGTGTGGCATAAAACAATATTCAATATTCAAATTCTAGAGGAATTTTTCTTTATAAATACTTTTCAATCACAGTTCAATAATAATATATTGACAAGTTTTTCAGATCTATTCTGTTTTTATAATCATGCAGTAGAACATGTCTTAAAAGACCAATCTGATGAAAGAGTACCTGTCTTATAAATCACTCTGATGAAAGAGCACCTCCCATATGAGATCACACTGATGAAGGAGCACCCGTCTTATGAGACCACTCTGATGAAGAAGCACCTGTCTTATGAGACCACTCTGATGAAAGCGCACCTGTTTGATAAGATCACTCTGATGAAAGAGCACCTGCCTTATGACACCACTCTGATGAAAGAGCACCTGTCTGATAAGATCACTCTGATTAAAGAGCACCTGCCTTATGAGACCACTCTGATGAAAGAGCACCTCCCATATGAGATCACACTGATGAAGAAGCACCTGTCTTATGAGACCACTCTGATGAAGAAGGACCTGTCTTATGAGACCACTCTGATGAAAGAGCACCTGTCTGATAAGATCACTCTGATGAAAGCGCACCTGCCTTATGAGACCACTCTGATGAAAGAGCACCTCCCATATGAGATCACACTGATGAAAGAGCACATGTCTGATAAGATCACTCTGATGAAAGAGCACCTGCCTTATGAGACCACTCTGATGAAAGAGCACCTCCCATATGAGATCACACTGATGAAGAAGCACCTGTCTTATGAGACCACTCTGATGAAAGAGCACCTGTCTGATAAGATCACTCTGATGAAAGAGCACCTGCCTTATGAGACCACTCTGATGAAGAAGCACCTGTCTTATGAGACCACTCTGATGAAAGAGCACCTGTTTGATAAGATCACTCTGATGAAAGAGCACCTGCCTTATGAGACCACTCTGATGAAAGAGCACCTGTCTTATGAGACCACTCTTATGAAAACCATTTAATACACCATATCTTCATTGCATCTGTATTACACTTATAAATACATGTATATATGTATTTCACACACAACTGAAATATTTTTTGACAATATGGTTATTTTCATATATCTGTGTATTATTTGATTACAATTCAAACTGCCAGTATCAGTTAGCTATTACCCACAAATATATGTGATGTATGTAAACCATAGCTTTTACTTTTAGACATATAATAGATGCTGCTGTTGCCCTATAGTGTATCTGTTTATTGTCAATACTCAGAAAATGGCTTATATCAAACTCAACTTCATCAACATCAAGCCAATTATTTCTATCAACATGCATGTAAAGAGAGTTATTGAATGAATAGAAAATCTATGTCTCTTCCATGTCTCTATAAACCAATCTTATTGTTCCCAATGGTTTATTAGCAGGTCATTTAACATACATGTTAGTGTTTCTGGTTAAAATCCACTGGTCAGACCCATCCAAGACTGGGTATAGGATGTGAAAATGACATATCTCTCAGACAAGACTTAATTTGATTACTATGCCAAACTCAACAATTTTTCAGCTTTTAATGGTGGAGGAGAGAATACTGTTGCAATATACCCTTGCCATCTGCCATTGGCAAACTCCCACAAATCAGCATACAATGTCGGCTCCAGTGGGGCTCAAACCTGCAAGGCTGCATTGATTAAATGTAGTAGACTCTCTTGATTTTAACCATGATTATTGTCAGTATATATTACATGGTTTTTGTACAAATGTAGCTGTAGTCCAAGTCTGAACTTATATTTCATTCTTTATATATAGTGGTATGACATTTTTGTATTAATGTTTTCCTAATAGATATGTATGATATACCCATAATTCCACTTAGACTAAACCAGCAAGTCTGAACTTATCTGTATATATGCATGTCCCATTGGTATTGGTATAAATAAGACAATGATTGTATATTGCAAAATATTATATAACAATTGAATAAAAAACAGACAGTTAATGTAAATTTAAAATGCCACTTAAAATCACAAGGGTGCTTCAAATAGAGACAATCAATAGTGTAGGAAATTTGAAACAATTATTGTGAATTTTATTTTAAATGTATTTATGATTTAATATCTAAAATTTCATCATCAATACTTCCAATTACATGGAGAGCTACATTTAAATGACAAAGTGAAGCACCAGAAATTTTGACCTGTGCTGTGGACTAACTTCTAATGCAGTATGGATTCTGATCATGTGCTAGTGACACTATGGTACTTCTGTTTAACTTGGCAGTCACTAACCATCCATTGTTTCCAAGATCCGGAACAGTTCAGAAATGACAATGCACTGATCATATGACTTTAAGAAAATTGAGGGCACTTTGGCCACGGTGAATACAAATTAATTATGGAGGATAGAGGAAATCAATATAAATCAAAGCAAGAGATGATCTGTGGTGCCATGTTGTAAATCGGATTCCAGTGAGACAGTAAGCCAGATAAATATCTGTGGATTGATGATAATTCATTTAAACGAAAATCCCAATAAAAATATGAATCTACAAATGAAGCGTATTTAGGTCTATGATACGCTGACATTGATGTAAACTTTGAGTCAAATCAACAGTATACACCTTGCTAACAACTCAAAGATATGGGAGAGTGTTTATAAGTTCAACTATTTATTGTAGGATCTTTTGTATGAATCTGATCTTTATCATTTATCAGCTGCTGATATGAGGACTTCTGTAGGTACCCGCTGTTTTGGTCAAAATGTGCTTAAAATTTTGTCACATAAGGACGAAAGTCACATGACAGAGTTTTCTGTCATGGGATCTCGGAAACAACATATTGGCAGGATAGAATGGAGAGTACCAGTCCATCAGATCAGCATCAATGGTACTGTACTCACCTACATGTAGAAAGACCAGCACCTGCTCAGAGTTGGGTTTCTTTCCAATATTCAACAGTACTACCATAGCAGACAAAACATAATTTATCTGTCATTTCAATTTTCAAAAACACTAAGGATTTCAAATGAAGTTCTGAATTATAAATATAAATATATAAAGTGAAAATTTAGTGGTATAAACAGATCAATATCAACACACTAAAAATATTTAACGTTGTTGACTTTTGCCAAGATCTTATGACAATGAAACAAAAATTCAAGTTATTTACATGTGTTATAAACAGGATGATTAAGTGTAAACAAACAGATCAAGCACAAAAAATTATATACATGTATACACATACACACATGTATACAGTCATACTTGCATTAAAGACCACCTCTGTATAAAGGGCACCTGCCTCTAAAGACCATTGATACATAATCTTTATCAACCTTTTTATAATGAATTTATAAACCCATGTATAAACATCACCTGTCTATAATGATTATTTTTTGCCTGTTCTGTTCACTCTTGAGTGGCCTTTAAAGTTTGACTGTATATATATAAATATAGGTTTATATTGGTAAACAGTATGTAACACTGGCTTGCATGTATCTTGATTTGAACAGAGCAGGGTTTTATCAAGCAGCCTTTTCAATAGAAAGAAATTCTGTCAGCTATTTTCTAGAGAGGCATTACATGTACATTTTAGTCACCCATTATAATTTTATCGACTTCTCTATCTATATCAGAGTTAAGCCAAACCATTTTGCTGGCTATTCAATAAAACTTGTCTCCAACTCTAAAACTATAGAAAGGCCTGTCAAGTCCATATCAAATGAATTGACTCTGTCTTAAGAAGAACTATCCCCTTTTATGAAATTAAAAAGTTTGATCTATGCTATGGAAGTGTGTTGATTCAGAGACCTTCAGTTGTATGGGGACATTGGACCTCAGAACTCACCTACAAGACAATGATCCATGCTCCAGACGATGAGCCCTTGGCCAAGTCTCTTCTTGTATTATCAACAAGCTGTCCTGGATTTGAACATAATGTATAACTTAAGAGGGGCTGAAAATTCCTTAAGTCTGAGGTCCGGGACCAACATATTTTTACTTTTGGACCCTTTCATTTTCCTGCAGTATGGGTCCGAGGACTGATTAATGATTATTTTGAGAATTTCTTTCTTTCTAAATTTTATTTGTTTCCTTTGAAAAGTTCAATCGTCATTTTCTAATATGAATTTGTGACAGTTTTTGGTTTTGTGTCCCCCATCTTTGATAACTGTTATATGTATTAATTAAATTAAAAATCTGACTAAGATTTATTGTAATTGGACCCATAGATTAGAAGACCGGGACCCAGGCAAAACTTAACAAAAAAGTTCTGGACCCAAGCAGCTGAACGAAAATTCAGCCCCTGCTTAAGCTTACACTGTGAAGCAGTTGCCCTCTTTTATAGATGCACCAGAGATATCTTAAACATGCATTAATTGACAAACTAACAAACTGAGAGATACATGTACTAATGGGTCATCTGTGATCAACTGACAGACCTGCTGCTTGCAAGAATGAAATTAATGAATGAAGAATTCATCTCTGGACTCCAAGCATCTCTTTTGTCAAATTTATATGATTTCAGTAAACTGCACCTTTAATTTCCTTTGTATGAGTAGCACAGGGGTTTAAATCACTTGTTTCTCAGTAACGCAGCCAAGGTTTAATCCTTGGTTTAGACAGGAAAGTAATCTGAGATCAGAATGCACCACAGTTGCCATGTCAGAGATAGTTTTTTTGTGGTAATGTAGTTTCCCCCCAAAGAAGGCACCTCCTCACATCAGGACCAACACAAGATACATTTATAGTATAAGTTGATTTAACTTGTAAAATAGATAAAGTTCAAACTTAATTAATTTCTTTCCCTTAATATAAACTATCTTGAATTCAGACTTGCTTGTGGAAATGTAAATTCACTTAATTTAATGAATAAAAACTTCATCTTTATGACAATCACATACAGTCAACTCTTATTATAATGGTCAAGTTGGAATCCAGTAAAATTGCTGTTATATCAAATATGCTGTTATATCAAATTTTCAGGCTTGGCGCCAAAATAAGAATGCATGAAAATAATTTGTTGTTATACCCCTATTTAATATTAAACCTCAATTCAATATGATTGCATGAATGAAATAGAATGACTACAACAAATAAAATTGCTTTTATTGTTATTTTCATTCTATCAATTTAATAAATTATGGTGACAATTTTTCATTTTTGATGCTTTGCCATTTAAACAAGTTTATTCTAAAGGTAAAATGCATGTTTGTTGCCAAAAATCACTGCCAACACCGGAAAGCAAATATGCCGTTATATCAAACATATTAACATGGATATAAATTCCTTCCCATGAAATTTCTGCCGTTAATTTTAACAAAGAGTTGACTGTACATGTAAAATGTACCTGTATACATGCATTGTACCTGTACATTGTATACATATATAGGCATGGACGTAACGTTATCTAAAACTGAGATCTTTACCAGTCATCCTGAGTGTACTTTATAATTCAAGATGTGTTCACTGACACTTCCAATAATTCCTTTACAACTATAGGTATGACTTGCTTTTCAACCTGTTGCCAACTGAGGCCAAAATTCTATCTTGGTAAGTCCAAAGAAATACGTATCTTTTTTGTATTTAAATCAGAATGGTCAGATTATATTGCACCCTGGAATTTTTTTTTCCAATCCCATTTCTCCCCTCCCCAAGAATTCAAATAGGGCAGCACATGGCCACATTTTCATAGGGGGAAGGGGTCAATTGCCAACCTCTGACCCCCTTAGTTATGTCACTGATAATAGTTCAATGCTGAATAGCTTTAATGTGAATTGATTTAACCCATTCACCCCTTAAGACACATTTGGACTGGTCTAATTATTGATTTACAGAAGTGTTCATTGTTTTTCAGGGGTTGATGAGTAAAGAAGAAGACATGAATTATAAACATGTACATTGTAAATCAATGTTTACCCAGATGATCAGAAATAGAAAATTCTCACTTTAAATTTCCTGAGCCAGGCGACAGTATTGTGAGTCATGTATATTAGTATAAACAATGTCAAATCCCGCATATATAAGATACTTTACGAGAAATAAAATCTTGAATGATTTTGAAATTATTCTTATTAGTCAGTCATCCAGAACTTACAATATCAAGTAACTGATAAAATGTATCTACCGGTATCAGCGATATATAAAGCTTTATATATCACTGTCGGTATATACAATGTAGCCAGTATACAAGTATTTTGTGTTTGGCCAACTTTACAGACTTAATCAAAATAATAGTAGCACATGTCAAAGTTAAATCATTCAGAATATTCACTGCACTCACCTGATAGTCAATACATCATACATGTACATTTGTAAATGTGTAGACCGGTTTATTCAACTGACCATTAATATTTCAACATATTTGAATTATACATATACTCCGACAATAATACTAATAGTACATATATACTGACACACATCAAGTTTTATTGCTCCAATTCACTGATACTAAATGTAGCATTCCACCTAACCTGATATATTTAAATCCTGGACATTGAGTTTACAGCCTTAATTTCTCTTCATGAATTAGTTTGACATAATCCAAGCTGTTACATAATCAACTGTTTGTTGTTGTACTTAGTTGTTGACACCTGCAAATTAACTCATTCACCCCTAAAAGACACATTAGGACTTGCCTAAGTCAATGATTTATAGAAGAATTTTTCAGGGGTCCATTGGTAAATACCAAAATCAAACCCTGTTACTGTTCATTAATAAACCACTAATTCCTTCTTTAAAACCTGAGTTGACAAAATATTAATCCTCAAATATATATATATATATGTATATATATATATACCTTGTATCAGTCTGAAAATACACATGTACAATGTACAGAATCTACATGTACATGTGAAACACTCACTTGTCTTTATATTAATTATCAGGCCTTTTTGTATAGTTTCCATGGGGGTGGATATTATGGTTTCCAAACTGGTATACAGACTGTGTGACTGTAATGAGAAATGAATTAATGCAAAGGGGTGCTATTAAACACCCATGTCCCAATAAGTGTACCATCCCTTTTTTTTTTTTTTTTTTTTTTACATGTGATCGATAATCTTATCTAGCTGGTTGACAAGGAGATATGGACCTTATCTGTAGCCCCCCCCCCCAACAGAATTATGTTGATAGATACCCCTTGTAATAAATACAATAACTTTACCACAGAGCCTTATAAAGAATTACCGTAACTGTTTTATGTCAATTTGACTATTATTTTGTCCCACCCCTTATTCCTGATTTTTGTACTACCCTGGGCGCTTAATGGGTTGAATATGGTAAATGAACACTAAAACTTTCCTAAAATGGACAGAACAAGGCCTGTATATAACATTAAGTATAATTTAATCTACATACATGTACAATAGAAATTGCACATCTCCTTTTGGACTACATGGTAATGTTAATTTATAACACAATAAGTGGTATATACATGTACTAAAGATACAATTTTAAAATATGTTTTTGTTTATATGTATAACTGTGATAGATTAAGATTTTGCTGTCTTAGGCCAAGGTTCACTTCACTTTTAGCACTATTAACTCTGTATACATAGTGTGTCTAAAACTGTGATATATTTTAGATTTTCTGGCTTAGGCTCACTTCACTTTACAATGCTGTACAATCATCACAATAAATTACCATAATTCCTTGACTCAGATAACCTAAAAATCTTAACAGAAATTTTCATTTTCAGAACCACTGCATAATTCTACAATCACATCACTTATCTCAATGTTACATATTGTACATTTTTACCTCAGAATTAAGTGAGCCTTCCTGTACATGCATGTTCCAGTAACATGTAGCCATATATATGTACATGTAGGGTTGGGATATAAACTTAAGGAACAGTTGGGCAACCAGAACCACATATCTTCAATTTATATGGCCAAAGCTTAAAATATTCATTTTCCAGTGCTAAGGGAGACAGGATAATGTGAAACAATCTTGAGGTTATCATTTTAATCTCCATGAATCTATTCTACACTGTACATGTACTTGGAGAACACTGAACAGTCATTATACAGGTATAAAGGATTCAGTTTTGAAATATATATATACAGTGAACAACCCCGCTTTACAACCACCGTGTTTGTTCCCACGTAAGAATGATGTTATATTGAATTTCTCACTGTAACGAATTTGATGTGGTGGGCAATCATCATCAACTCCCTTGAGTATCATTTACGTATATATGTACATGTAAATAAATAAACTTACACCAACAAATCTTATTTTATTTCCTATTATTTTCAATCTTTTAATTGTCATATTTATGCAAGTTAATATTGTAAACATCCATGCACAATTATTTTTCGGTCGCCTATCGTAAATCGGTGATGTCGTGAAATGCACATCATATACAAAATGCCCGAAACACCCCAATGTAATAGTATATCTCCTGATTCTGAGTTAAATGCATTATTGCTTAAATAGAAAGCTCACCAATTGCTGATACAGTTCTCTTAAAATTGTGTTTTTTTTATAAATAAAGTTTTACTAAAATGTCTACGGCTATCGCAAGTATTGAAGTAATTTAAAAATCTGCAATTGTAACCACATCGGCACGGATATGTAGCGTGACAGAACTTGTCAACAATATGTATTTTTTATTTATTCATTTTTATTTATTTATTTTTTTTGTACACAGCTTGTATTTCTCTTCTTGTCGCTTTAGTTCTAACGAAACCTACTGATTGTTTATAAACCGTGAAGAAAATCAAGACTGAAAACAATAGCCGGATCAGCAGGTGGGTTCCACTGTGATGTTAGCCATTGTAAAGAGTTTATTTACATTGAGTTTTGTATATTTGTTCCCGGAGTCGGATACCAAATATTCCGTAGTAATGAGTACCTTTTATGTACATCATGTACGTTTGTTCCCGAGCAATTCTTGTCCGATACCGAATATTCCGTTATAATGAATGTCGTTGTAAAGTGGGTTCACTGTGTATATATATATATATATATATATATATATATATATATATATATATATATATATATATATATATATATATATATATATATATATATATATATATATATATGTAAGTTAAACTTCAATGAGTCAAATTTCTCAGTGTCTTGAACTATTAAGAAAGTCTCGAATTGTTATTAAACGCTACTTATAAACATTTTATAATTCAAATTTATTGATGTTTGGAATAAATTATATAAAAACATTGAAAATTCCTACAGATAATTTGAAGTCAAAATTGACACGTGTAAGAAAGCTCCCCATGACAATGATTCTCCTTCTCATAAACATTCAATGTTTCAACTTCACGAAAATTATGTTAATTTTATCACTCATCATCAAATATCATAATTGTATATATTTGACAGCTTCGAAGCACATCTTATAGAAGCTCTTAAACTACAACTTTATGATTCTCGGTTACCATTCATGAGTCGAAGTCTGGAGGTTTCAAATTTTTCAAGCTGGTCCCTTGAACTTGGATCAACTCATTTTAGTTTGACTGTATATATTTAGCACATGAGTTACACAAATGTAGTTCTTGTACATACTTTTTAGCTGCAGAATTTGGCTGAAACCTCAGTATTCATAAGATACATGTATATATCTTGATTACACATATTGGATTCTGGTCTTTTCCTTGAAACTGAACATGTTCCAATACTTAGAAGATACAATCGTGTGTAAAGATTTTTGCTTCCAAATCCACTTTGTCTAAACAAGATCTTCGGAAATCATTGATGGATGTTCATGCATACCAATGAGCAGATATTTACATTAATACCAGAATTATACATGTATGAAAGCTGACATTATTTCCCATCACTTACTACTATATGTACATCAGAACAACTATCTGTGCATGAAAATATCCAAGACTTTAGCCCGGTGATATAAGACATCTAAGGGTATTTCTAGGGGTATTCTGAAGTTTGCGAATATTCATGAATTGACTGTTTAAACAATCAGATTTCAAAAGTAACAAAATTCTCAAATGATAACATGTAGTACCCCCACCCTGAAAAACTCTCAGATGAATGTTGAATTAAATTCTCAGATGAGAAGTACTCCCTGACATTGAATAAAACTCTTAGATGAGTAGTACGTGTAAGCTTAATGAAATTCTCAGATGATTAGTATTCCCAAACGCTGAATAAATCTCTTACACAAGTGATACTAAATTTTTATGGCAATTAACTTTTGAATGAAATTTTCAAGTTTCAACAGCCTCGTATTTTATCAAAATGTCATGAGTTATAATTATAGTGGAATCTCATTATGTACAAATGTAGAAATAAATCGGTTGAAATTCCAGATATGTCAAAAATGAAAGTTTGCTCTCGATATTCATAGATAAAATAATATAGCAATATAAAATTTCGGTTATCTCGAATTCCTGATAAATTAAAGTAATAGGGGCGGTCTCGTTTTCTTGTTTTTTTTTTAGATAACGAAATTCAACTGTATATATTTTTAATTCTTAAGACTTTATTTTAAGTCAAATTTTGTGATTGTTTCATCTTACCTGTCCTAATTCAAGATTAAAAAATTGTTATCTTTGCACATTTCAAATGAAATCTTGAAAATTTATGGACAATATTTTAATTGCTTTATTTGCACAAAATGAAGTGTGGCTTTAATTTTCAAAAACAAATACATAAGACTGCCAGCTACATCGTTGACCATACATGTGTTTACTGAATTATCTACTGTCAGCCTGCCAAGACCTGTTCCAGACATTTTGAAATAAAAAAAAAACTACTGGTCAACCAGACCAGTGAATAAAGGTATTTCACTGGTCAAAGAAAATTATTTACTGGTCTGTATATTTAGCCTACACAACAGAAATGAAATGGAAAATTACTGGTCATTTTGACCAGTTACCAGATAGATTTCACCAGACTTTTGTCAAATTTGCCCGTTTTATTTGGTAAGACTAGTGAATTTCAAAAACTCTCTGTTCTGGTCCAAATTCTTTATGTAATGGTCATGATTATAAGTCATAAATCTACATGTATTTGTATAATTCTAAGATTTGTGACTTTTGTAAAATAGTTCCCATATATGCATTTAAAGGGGCATTAGCTGTACAGAGATTTTTTTTCCATTTTAATTTGAGTTTAATGCCACACTCAACAATTTTTCATATTACGGAGCGGTCATTTTTTAATGGTGGAGGAGAGACCACTGACCTTCCGCCAAGTACAAAAAAAAATATATATATATATATATATATACACAGGTATAGAAAAATCTTATATCCCTATATATTTTGTCAAAATTGCTCGAGAAACTTGAGTTTGGCACTTTTTCAATTGCAACTGATTATCTCAACCTTACTATCTGTATATGAATTCCACACTGGACCTGACCTTATTTTCACAAAATATATAGTAGGCCTAATATAAGATTTTTTATGTCTGGGTATAGCTCTTATTCATTATTATACATCAAGCACAAGTAGTAAATTAGTAGAAACAAATTTGGTATACATAACTAATGCCCCTTTAAAAAAAAATGTGGTCTAAAACCGAGAGAAACATGAGAGGTTCTGAGAGAGGTACATGTACAAATTGTTACTACATGAAGAATTGACATTTCTCAGTGATAAAATTTTGAATCAAAGTAAATACAATTCTTTTGGAATCGTTTACAATGTAGTTAATAACCTACAAAATGTACTTTCATCCATTTATCTTCTATTGTGTGTACATAGATAATTTAAAAAAAAAAACATGCATGTGTACCTATGCAGACTTCTAAATAATTCCATGTTTAAACAAAGTGCAAATCACATGTCATTCATGATAGAGTGATTCCGACCAATCAATACATTTAGTTAGCATTGAATCTCTCATAATCTAAATATTGTGAATACTGAAAATCTGGATCTTAATGATTTGAACAATCTAGTAAAGTTAATGGAATCGAAAATTTATTTTTAACCAAAAATCAATTCTCTTCTCTGAAGTACATATAATGTTGAGTATTAATCACTAAATTAGGTTCGTCAATAACAGACAATCATTAACAAAAGTAAATAATATGAGATCATAATTGCCTGTGACTGTATGAGGAAAAAATGATGATATGACTTGATCTAAACAATACAAGTAAGTGTCTGAGATTATAAATAATCTTTAAGCTTTAATTCCAGTCAGCAATAAATGTTCAGTCATCTACGGAAACCTTCACACAGATTTTGAATTTTGACAATACTCTAATTCCTGATTTGGGCCCAGACTATTGACTTACATCATGTTTAGTCATTCTGTGACTCATTTCTATACTCAGTTTTCATCTTACTAAATTTACTATGTCACTATACGGACACCTGTGCATTTTCTGTTTTAATTTCTTAGAACTGCTGCTTACAAGTAGGCCCCTACACAGACAAATAAAGTACTAGAAAATTTAGGAGGTCAAAGGGTCAAACCTATAACCCAGTCTTACATTTATCTACATTCCCCTTGACCCAGGGTCATTGCATTCTCAATTTTTTATACCAAATCACATATGATAATCCAATGAAGCTATGTTCCGGTTTGCTACATGTATATAACAGATGTAAAGATAGTTTGGCCTAGCTTGTTTTGAGAAGAAAGTTGAAAAATATAGGTAAACACACAATGGCAGACAGCATTTACCTTGGATGACCTATATAATTGAGACCTTTTGATGAGGTGTTATCAAACATGTAAAGAAGCTTGGTACAAAAAATAAGGCATTGCATTTGCAAATGCCCATGTTCACGTCAATGTTTGTGGTACAAGTGCATGTACTTCATCTAGAGCTGAACTTGAATGATAATGCCTCAAGGTGAATGTTTCTTTGTTTATTGTTGTTTAACATCCCACTCAAGAATCTTTCACTCATATGGAGACGTCACCAAATGCCAGTGAAGGGCTTCAAATTTTGGCCTATGCTAATCACTTACGGCCATTGAGCAGTGAGGGTTCTTTAACGAGCCAAAACCTACTTTGGGACCTCAGTTTTTACTATCTCATCCAAAGGACAGATAAACAGGTCCTTGAGTTAAAAGGTCTGTCACTAAATAGAATCCTGATTTCTCTCATGACCATCTCAGTAATTACCAGAATACTTGAAGGCCTACATGTATATGTACATGTAAACCAGAATTTTTGTGAAGATTTTTACTCTTTATATGGACATGTACGTAAAAAACTACCGTAAACAGAGGGCATTTTTTGTCCGCACTAGACATATCATCACAAGGTAATTTAATTAAAAATTAAAAAAAAAATTAGTATTACCCTCGAGACAAGTGGTCACTTTCACATTGAATTTGAACATAGGGGCCATGTTTTAACATTGACATTAGCATTTTTTTTTTACTTTTCCAATCACGAGTTATCAGGTATATTTTTACTATGACATCAAAGGAAAATTGGCGGAACTGACAGGTGATCTTGAGTTAACCAGGTAAATTGAGATTACCAATCTCGATATAAAGAGTTTTGGCTGTATATTTGTAATGTTTTATTGGAATTGCAGTTGATAATATATGTTTTTTCAAAGCCTGTTAGGGTGTTTTTATGACCTCAGAGAGCACTATTTACATGTATTATTGAATCAATTTTATGCAGAAAATGTCATCTGATCCAGTTTTCATTTATGAATCGATTGAGGTCTAACAGGAATTAAATTAAATCTGACAGGTAAAAAAACATAAAACATAAAT
This sequence comes from Atrina japonica, assembly GCA_030159075.1. Classification (NCBI taxonomy): domain Eukaryota; kingdom Metazoa; phylum Mollusca; class Bivalvia; order Pterioida; family Pinnidae; genus Atrina; species Atrina japonica. Next base: position 644,092 of record BROG01000250.1, on the reverse strand, counting down.
TGTGATCTTTTATTGTCTGAAGTTTCAATAAAAGCAATTCATCAGTGTACATGTAGTAGAAATTGTGATGATAAGGTGGCACATGCATATGGATAGATAACCTCAAAGGACAAAAACTCAAATAAAAGTTATTTAACTGCAACACCCTTTCTTCATGCAAATCTACATACATGTAATATGATCTTTCACTGTGTGAATTTTTTTCTAAAAAAATTGTCAGTGTAGGAGGAGGGTGATGATTTTTGTTTATTGTTGTTTAACGTCCCACTCAAGAATATTTCACTCATATGGAGACGTCACCAAAATGCCGGTGAAGGGCTTCAAATTTTGGCCTATGCTCGGCACTTACAGCCATTGAGCAGTGAGGGTTCTTTAATGTGCCGACACCTACTGTGACACGGGACCTCCAGTTTTTACTGTCTCATCCGAAAGACAGGAAACCAACCTGTCGCCGGCGGGACTCACGACCCAGAGTCGAGCGCGCTACCGACTGAGCCAGGCCGGCTCAGGAGGATGATGACAATGTGTCATCACATGCATATGGATAAAAAAATAATCTGATTCCAAATGGCAATAACTCTGTTTTTAAATAGCAATCCCCTTCCTTCATGCAAATCTTCATAATATAATCTTTCACTGTGGGGTATTGATGACAAGGTGACATAAGCATATGGATAAAAATTAAGTCCAAAGAGCAACAACTCTGGTAAAAAAAAAATTTTGAACAGTGATCTGCTTCCATCATGCAAAGCTATGTAATGTGATCTTTCATTGTGCAAAGTTTCACTTAGAACTCAATTCATCAGTGAGTGCAGGAGATGCAATGTCAAACTCGCATCTACAGACAGACGGACATTGTGATTCCAGTATACCATCACAACTATGATATAAGAAATATACTATTGTGCAAAAAACACTCCACATTTGCAAAGCTGAATCAGATTCATGATTGCTGTTCAAAATGTACTTAATACATTAAAATCAATACAATGTATGTAGGTATTATATATACTATTATTGTTACCTACACATATAGATTAACAGTTGCTTGTCAAGGTCACCAGTTTGTGACAAATGTGTACTGTACAGAAAGGATCAACAGAAATACTTTACAATGACATATTTTAAATTCCATCACAACTTTTCAATTGGATCACCTTTACCTTATATATATTTTTTCAAATGAAATATAAAAATGTTATTTTAGCCTGTGATTCCATTAGGAAAAATGTGAAAACTTAAAAATTCATCAAATCTACGGCTTTGTTGATGTTAATTCAGGGGTTGAGATATACACGTATAGGTAACTCTAGATACACAACAGGTTACATGTACATGTCATTTATCATGGCTATAGGGTAAGACATCCTTTTGCGTCCTAGCTCCACTCAAATATTTCCAAAAACATAAAGTAAATACTTAAATACCCTTCCCAATATCTAATTTCTGGATTTATTTCATTGATGCCATTCAAGTAACTCAATTTTATTGAGGCAATTTTATATATTTTTTAACTGTCCTCTGCATTTTATAATGTTTTAGGTAATATTTAAGTAGGGGATGCACAAGGAAGTATTTCTGGCTATTGCAGTTGCATGAAGTCAAAATATGTATAGTTTTATAACATTTAGTAGGCCACTTCTGTCTACCACTTTGTCTCTAACAAATTGTGACTTCCCCAAAAGGCCCATGATGTAAAATTCAGGCCAATTATTGGCAATAATGAACAAAGCTTTTACAAAAAAGTCCAGAATACTTGACTGGCCTCCTTTGGGATCCCTATCAGGAATGTTCTCTGTACATGTATCTGCTGGGAGTCTTATGTTGATTACATACACTTAGATCATTTTATGTCTCTTTATTTACCTTATACAGAGTTTGTCAGTGATCATTCTTATCTATCCCTGAAATACCCAATCTCTATGTCATCAAAATTTGGGTGTATTATTACACTTAAAACAAATCAATTTAAAGGGGCATTTGCTGTGTGTTTTTCTCAAAATTTTCTTATATTTTTTTCTACTTTTACTACATCATGTACTTGTACTTGATGTACAATAATAACAACAAAATACAATCTTACAATTTCCTAAATATTTTGTGAAATAAGGTCGGGTCCAGTGTGGTATTCATATGCATATAGTAAGGCTGAGTTAATCAACAGCAATTGAAAACATGGCAAACCTGGGTTTCTTAAACAATTTTCACAGAATATATATAGAAATTTTTATGCCTGTGGCTGTGTATACATGTATATCTCACATATCAATCTAAGAAGTCAAAAATGAAGAAAAAAAACAGCTAAGGCTGTGACTGTGTAAATCAGGGGTCACATTTTAGCAATTCTGATTCACTAGTCAGTTGGACTAGTTGGAAAGAAATTTTACTAGTCCATTGAAAAATCAGCTAGCCCCAAAGTCAGAGTTACGACAAAAGTATGTTACCAAACTGGCACATATTTACCAAATCGGTACCAGATTTACCAGACTGCTAGTTTTAGTAAGTTAGTTATATACACTGTATCTATTTTTGAGTTTTTACATTCTCATAAGTCAATTCAAAGAGGTAATAAGGTGATTTAGGTGTGTACTGTACATATTATAAACTTTCATTAAACAATGATGATGTTAATACTGTAATGATAATACCGATGTATATTCTATTAGTCAAAAGGATTAGCTGAAGCACAACTCTTGACTAGTTCGCTGCAAAAGTAACTAGTCTCGGACTGGCAGACTACTGCTAATTTTGAATCCTGTATATATATATATATATATATATATATATATATATATATATATATATATATATATATATATATATATATATATATATATATGTACATGTATGAACTGTTGAGACTAAAATACAAGTGTACTTCGAGCACATTAAGATCTTGCAATTCTAACCTTAAAAATATTGACTTTACTAACATGTACATGTATTTAAGATAATTCTTCCTTACCACTGAGTTGCAGTTGAGATCCTTCCCATTTAGAAACAATGCACATGCAATTTACAATTCTTCCAATACTATTAGGCAGTGCTGCATGAGCAAATGAAAATTGTTTGACTTACAACTAGACGTCAACTGTTACACAGAATTAACTTCCCTAAATAGACATGGAATAATGATTGATTATGATTAAAATACAATTGAAAAATCAATCATATGATCCTTTTGAAAAATTGCTAGTTTTAAATGAATCTGGAAATGAACATGTCAGACAAAGAGATACATGTACTTTAACTTTTAAGCTTTCAAAACACAATTAACATTTTTAACTTGATCAAAGACCAAGTTGCCAGTGCAAAGTAAAATACACATAGTGAAGTATACTATCCTTTAAATTAGAAATGAATTATCTATTAGTACAGGTGATGTTACCAGTACTTTATTACATGCATGTATAATACATACAGTTAAAGCGATATGTATAATACATACAGTTAAAGCGATATGTATAATACATACAGTTAAAGCGATATGTATAATACATACAGTTAAAGCGATATGTATAATACATACAGTTAAAGCGATATGTATAATACATACAGTTAAAGCAATATGTATAATACATACAGTTAAAGCGATATGTATAATACAACAGTTAAAGCGATATGTATAATACATACAGTTAAAGCGATATGTTAATACAACAGTTGACATATGTATTAATACATACAGTTTAAAGCGATATGTATAATACATACAGTTAAAGCGATATGTATAATACATACAGTTAAAGCGATATGTATAATACATACAGTTAAAGCGATATGTATAATACATACAGTTAAAGCGATATAAGCTGTCACAATGATTATTTTTCTCCCCTGACATATAGTGAAGAATATGATAAAATGGGTGTTCAAATACATTATCAAACACATGAAATGTTATAAAAGATCTTCTATTCGAAGTTATTTGTTTAATTAGAATTTAAGTTTTCTCGTACCTTAAAAAATTCAGCTGTACTTCTGTATGCAAATTTACCTTTCAGATAAACTCTTTCACCATATCAAATGTATTTTGTAATTCAGTCAGGGGATCTCGGTCCTTTGTGTTTGTGTTTTATATTTACTTTTTAAATACAGGGCATGATTTTTATTGGAAAGTACATGTGTGGCAGGGTTAGTTATATGGTGTTCCTACTAGCTTGAGCTAGTGGGGTTTCCCCTTTAGCTTGATCGATAGAGCACCAGACTCATAAACCAGGGGTCCTAGGTTCGAATCCAAGCAGAGGCAGTACTTGTCTCTTTTACAATGGCGCCCACATTTGGACCTAGGTTCTTCCTGGTAATGTGAAAGTGATTATCCTTAAATTGCCACACAGGTGATAGCTACCTCTAATGAGAGTTGGGACGACTCTCTCAATGGAGGGGGATAATGTGGCAGGGTTAGTTATATGGTGTTCCTACTAGCTTGAGCTAGTGGGGTTTCCCCTTTAGCTCGATCGGTAGAGCACCAGACTCGTAAACCAGGGGTCCTAGGTTCGAATCCAAGCAGAGGCAGTACTTGTCTCTTTTACACATGCATTATGTAAAACATGCATTTCAGCGCTATTTCAAATCCTTGAAGAAAATTGGATGAATACATGTATATGAATATATCAGACCACTAAAAGAAATTTCCCTGATCTTTAATGTTACCCTGAATGCTGACATTGACAAAATCAAAACAATATAACTGTGAAAAGTATGCATAGCTCATGTTTTACAATCGTGCTGCCATGCCCAAGAATGCATTGGGATGAGTTAAAAATGGGTCAAGATGAACCGATATACCTGGCACGTGGACAATTTCACAAATGAATGTTTTGAAAGGACGAGAAAGACCAACTTTGCCTGATTTAGGTATGAAATGATGATGGAAGAAAATAAATGTAAAGGGTAATAAGAATAGAATGCATATTACCTGCAAATAGTACGTGTTTATTGGACAGATTGTTTTAAGTTTACACATGCATTTGTTATTCTAAACATAAAATGGTCTCTTTGGAATAATTATGAGATAGAATACTACATAAAATGGACATGTAAAATGTTTTACTTTGGACAGCTCATATTGCTTTAATATAATACAGTCAATATGCACATACATGTACAATACACAACAATTAGTGCCGGTACCTTCAAAATATTTGGTGACATTAAAAGAGGATTCAGTTTTAAATTTGTGTACATAATTAAATAGAGTAAAACCCTGTTATACTACCACCATTTGTTTATCCAAAATTTGGCATTATAAAGGGTTTGGACTTTGGGAATTGGTTGAGGGAAAGCTCAAACTAATATATGGGGAAAATTGGAAAAGTGGACTGTCAAAAATTGTGGCAATAAGAGAGGTGGCAAATGAAACAGGAAGAATTATAATAAATTGTAATAAATACAAAGCCACACAATTGTTTCTCTCTGTATGAATTATAATAAATTGTAATAAATACAAAGCCACACAATTGTTTCTCTCTGTATCATCAGGCAGGAAGAATTATAATAAATTGTAATAAATACAAAGCCACACAATTGTTTCTCTCTGTATCATCAGGCAGGAAGAATTATAATAAATTGTAATAAATACAAAGCCACACAATTATTTCTCTCTGTATGAATTATAATAAATTGTAATAAATACAAAGCCACACAATTGTTTCTCTCTGTATCATCAGGCAGGAAGAATTATAATAAATTGTAATAAATACAAAGCCACACAATTATTTCTCTCTGTATCATCAGAATGAACTTGATCTTTGAAGAGGAAGGACTCATTTCAAGCTCCGCTCTTGTTGCATAATTCCTTCTGCTACCACAATCTCATGCAGTCTGATGATATATCATATAGATAAAAACATACACACATGCATGTGTACATGTAGTTTTGTGTATATATGCTGCCAAATGCGAAGTTGACATTCTATATGATACAAACATGTTTCTACACTATACTTGTATACATGTAGGTCTACTAGGGTAAATTGGAACATGTTTACAAACACAACAAGTCTTAATTAAATCATAACAGGGGTTACAGACTTGTTTTTGAAAACTTAGTATTAGAGTCATGTTATCGGTAGAAACTGGATGAGCCACTGTACGGTATACATGTACACAATAATATACCTTGGTAGACATGTACCTGCTGTAATTGAATTATTTTGATCCAATTTAAAACACTGAATAATGAATGTTAGCACAATAACACATGATTAACTCATTACATGCCAAGTTCTACATCTTATTAGTTAGATATGCATGTATATTGTAATACATGAGCATTACCCCTGTAGCCACATTTGGACTTTCCCATTTTAAGGAATGGTACCGTCCGATTCATAAAGATGGCAGGGTGAAGTAACATTTTCATTATCACATGGATGATTCTACTCACTTTTCAGTTTTGACAAGCTGCATGAGAAAAACCGTTCTATTTTTCACAGTCACTGGATACTCTCATATATGTTCATGTGTATGTATTGTGACAAGCAGTCAGTGTAATTTTAATGTCATGCTTTATTACCTAAAATTTAAACTCGTCCATGTAAAGACTACGCTCACAAGACTACACCCCTCAAGGTTAAATGGATTTTACTATAGAGCGCATTATTTAAATTCAGGAGTGCATGGATTAGAATCTAAACTCTACAATAATTTCACTTGCAATATTAAAATGATAAAAGCTGTCACAATGATTATTTTTGTCCCCCGACATATAGTCAAGAATATGATAAAATGTTTGTTCAAAAACATTATCAAACACGTGAAATGTTGTAAAAGATCTTCTTTTCGAAGTTATTTGTTTTATTAGAATTTAAGTTTTCTCCTACCTTAAAAAATCCAGCTGTATTTCCATATGCAATGACCTTTCAGATAAACTCTCTCACCATATCAAATGTACATCGTAATACGGTCAGGGGATCTCGGTCCTTTACGCTCTTGGACTACAAGTATGTTAAAGTCAGTCGATTTATATGTTTACTTTCAAAATACAGGTCATGATTTACATGTATATTGGAAAGTGCATGTATCATGTAAAATATATGCTCTTCAGAGCTATTTTAAATACTTGAAGAAAAACAGATGAATATATATATGAATAAATATATCAGGTCACTAAAAGAAATTTTCTCAATCTTTACTGTTACCCTGAATGCTGACATTGACAAAATCAAAACAATATAACTGTGAAAAGTATGAGTACCTCATGTTTTACAATCGCGTCGCCATGTCCAGTGAAGTTGGGCAGTTCATGATCATATGTATCAAGAATGATAAAGCCGAGAATGCAATGGGATGAGTTAAAAATGGGTTCAGATCACCCGATACACCCGGCACGTGGACAATTTCAGAAAGGAATGTTTTGAAACAATGAAAAAGACCAACTTTGCCTGACTTAGGTATGAAATGAAAATGTACCAAAATAAACACAAAGGTAAAAAGAATACCAAAAGTTAATTTGCAATGGCTGACAAAGTATAACTGTTATATTACGGGTTACCTTTGGCAAGATTGTTGCAATTTTACACATGCATTTGTTATTCTAACCAAAAGATGGTCTCTTTGGAATATATATGAGAACAAATATTACATAAGATGGGCATGTAAAAAATTTTCACCTACGACAGCTCATATCACTTTAACTATTAACACCTAAATTATGACAGTAGATCATATTATTTATTGATTTAGGTCAGTCTAAATGTGATAAAAAAATTGATGAGTTAATACTAAATATTTCAATTTTGATCATTTAAATGTTGAAAATGTGTACAGAATTATTAACAGATAATAATACTATGATCAGTTTGCTTGCATATGTCTCCATCCACATCATGTACTTCATGTAACCATAATTCTACCCCCCCCCCCTCCCTTCTATTGTATTTTTGTTTCTTTGTCCAGGGCGAGAAAAATGTATTCATCCACTCATACTGGACTTGTGAAAATGGCTTGGGAAAGAGTAGTTAAGACTAGACACTCGTCCGCAGTGATGTGTAATTTTTTCCTAGACCTGTAACATATTACTTTTTAGCCTCAAAACTTTCCATGAACACAACGCTTATATAAACCCTTTACAGCCATTTTAATTAATGACAGTCCCATATCAGAGAAACAGATTGTCTTAATGGTTTCATAAAAGTTTATAAAAATTAGGTACAAGCTGAAGGTGTCCAGGAACAGGTAGTTTTCAAAATCACTCATCCTATGGAAGAAGTGATTTTTCAAAATTTTTTCTCACCATTTGTCTATTCATTGACATTGTTTGTTTTAACATACATGTATATATAAACAAATTTGTGATTTATGGAGAGGAAGTTCTAAGTTTGAAAAACCTGTGCCCCATCCAATTTTGTAATATACAATACATTGTATGTTCAAATCATAAACTGGATAGAGCACACAGCCCTAGATTTACATACACACAATGTAATTTCATTAGGGTTTCTGTGTATAGATATGTACATGTATATATATATATATATATATATAATATATATATATATATATATATATATATATATATATATATATATATATATTTATATATATATATATATATATTATAAGTTTCATACACTTATTTTCTTAACAAAACTGTAGGGAATTGAAAGTCATAAACTCAATACTGAGAACAATGGATTTTGACAGGAAATGAACCATCATACATGTAGATCTGGAATGATAACCGGGTATAGATTTTCCTCATTAAGAAGAAGACAAAGAAAATGCTGCAACAAAGGAAACAGACAATCCAGAATGTAATGCACTGGTAAAATGTACTCACTGCAAGATCATTTCTAGGAAATAAAGCCAGTATCTTGTATATATATATATGTTTAAAGGCCTTGAAAAGAACAATGAAACCAATATTTGGTATTTCAGACAAAGATGCATGTAAATGACCTAACAATGCAATTGATCTCTGATTTAGGAAAAAATATTATATGAATTACAGACCCTTTAGATGCTGAACAAATACATATATGTTACTACTTACATGCAGTACATAAAAAAGAAAATGTATGTCAAGGCTAATTTTCAGCTGTGAGAGAGAATCAATTTTTCTCCTACAAAAAAAGGGAAATGTACATTTATGGATTGTATGGGAACTTTTTATTGAATCATCAAATTACTGGTGAATTTGTCAGTAAATCACAGAGTAAATACATGTACTATTGACTTTCCCATTGCAAAAATGGCTTGTATTTTCTCAATAATAGGCAAAACTTACCAATTTTGAATTTCAAAGTAAAAAAAATATAATTTTTAAACAAATACCTGAAACTGAGTTTTCTATTTTAGTCAAAATTTGGTATATTTTCCTAATTTTCCGGATCCTGGACCCAGAATTTTGGAGGTAGTAAAATCCCTGGATTAGGAGAACTGAATAGGGACAATCATCCGGATTCCTATGTGGTGAGCCCTGCATGCTTCTTGTAGTAAAGTCCATATAACATGGCAGGCCAGAGTCCTGTGAATGTTTTACATGACCTCAGGGCCTGCCATCATAAAACATGTGAATTTACTCAAGTTTGAGAATATTCTCCTGGTTAGCCAATCAGATTTAAGGATTATCCAAACTTGAGTGAAAAATTTAGACTTAAGTAATTCTTAAGTTTTATGGTGCCAGGACCAGAGGTATATATGTACCATGAATACATAAATGTACATTTATGTAAGTAAAGACTAAAAGAGGTGTCTAAAAGACTGAGCCAACTATTTCACAACTTGAAACTTTGATGTAATAGTGTAACGTTTCACCCTAGCGTGAATTACACACGTAGACAAAGGCGAGTTACAAATACAAACAAACACAGGTTCGACTGTCCCTTTCGGTTGCAGATTTCTATATCAGCCAACCGGCTAACTCTTTCAGAAAATAAAATGACAATCAGATTGACTTTAGACACTAGAACATTTATTACAAAGTAAATAAGAACCAAAATACGAAAACAACACAAAATAGAAGTGGTGATAAAAAAATAACAGGTCTAAAATTACCTGTCCGAAGCCTAGGGACACTTGAACACATGAAAATCGGGTCACATACCGGAATACGTTTTACTGGCCACACGTTGCTAAATAAAACTACGTACATACAAAAGTAAACTAATAACACTCATTCATATTTCAGTCTTCCTAAAAACATAAAGTATGAAAATGAATAGTAATTATTTTTACTTAATGCAAACTATTTCACAGGTATCTCGTGTCCCATGTTAGACCGACGACAAAAATTACCACTTTATAAAATTATAATATAAATTAACAAAAACATTAAAACATACTCAAGATACACGAAAACACACACGACTAGTGTCTAAAATAATCATTTAATTTGGTAGAAGTGAATGATGGCAACAGACAGGAAGGATTAGAAATGATATAAAAATGAAGACACTAGCATGTCAAGAGAATGAAAGAAGGGAAATAGAGAGCATAACATTGTGTCACACATGTTTTATAATTGTAACACTTTCTGGAAGTACCCGAATAACTTAATGAGCCAATAATATTCATAGAAAAAAAACCTCCAAAGACATAATGTAATCAAGCGGAACCTGTCGAAGTTTGCTGTATTAAGACTATTAAACAAGATTAGTACTGTTAAAGTTAGGTAATTAGAAAATAAATGAGAAAGAAATAAAATTATGATAAACTAAATGATAGATCAAAGAAAAATATCAGCAAGAATAGACAGGTTCATCACAATAGGGTAAGGTCTTGTGATTTGCAGAAGAAAATAATTAAATCGATATTGAAATGAATGAAGCTTTTTCTTACTGATAAATTTCTAAAAATACATAATTGATTAGTGTTTTATATTGCACCAAGATTAATTTACTTATCAAATGCAATGATAAAAAAATAACCATATTATATACATGTAGCAATTAATCAGTGGATATTTAAACCTATGAATGTACATGCAAGCCAATGAACTCAACAACACATTGTAAATGCTTTGGCATACAAAATGATGATCTGTCATCTGGGTCTCACATAATTTCTGTGGAAACGCTAGGTAAAACCAGAGGATTTTTATGTCCCTGAGTTTAGGCCTCTTTGAGATAATACATGTATAAAACTACTCTCTAAGGAAATGCTGGGTAAAACCAGAGAATTTCATATGTCATCCTAAAAGAGGCCTTGTACAAAATCTTCTGGTTTTACCCAGTGTTTCCACAGAAATTAGGTCTCACAATACAAAATGCAGTAAATACTTTGGTTCAACTCTTTATCACAAATTTAATATGAAATCATCAAAAATGGATGTTTTTAATACCTACATGTTCTGTATGCAATTATAATTACTTCAGAAAATTATTACTAATCTGGAAAAAAAAACAACATAAGCATATATATATACATGTTTATGCAATGATACATGTATGTCTCCAGTTTCAGTACTTTGTTTATATGACTTTTGTATCATACAAATCTATTGCCTTAAACACATAAAAAGAGCATTGTAGCATATATACATGTATGTACACATGTACTTGTAGGTGTATATAAGATGTTGGTATACATAATGTGTGAATACACCATGTACATTGACCTTATACCAGGATTTCTGTAAATATATACATGTACAGGCACTTGACCCATTATGTAACTTAAGAGTACTACTGTGAAGCTTATTCATTATGACATAATAGTACTGCAAGTCATACAACATGTACAGTACCAAACAAAAATAATGTACATGTATCACAACAAAGTAATACTGTGATGCTCACTCATTTTGACATAATAGTACTGCAAGTCATACAACATGTACAGTACCAAACAAAAATAATGTACATGTATCACAACAAAGTAATACTGTGATGCTCACTCATTATGACATAATACATGTACATGTAGTACTGCAAGTCATACAACATGTACAGTACCAAACAAAAGTAAAGTACATGTATCACAACAAAATGCAGTCCATGAACCAGGATACACAATGTATATTGAAATTGAAGGGGAATAAATTTTTCTTTCAAACATATAAAACTTGGGTTTTAGAATATCCGGGTTGTAATTATAATAAAGAAATTTGGCCTGGGAATCAAAATCATTTCAAATAATGCAGGATTTCAATGTAAAAGGTTTCAAGATACACATACATTTGTAGGTGGGTTTAACTGTACAAAACATTCATAGGTTTATGCTAAAGTTTGCACACATATAAAGTGTACAACATTTGATCTGGAAAAACACAGGGAAGTTTGAAACTGTGGTAACGCGGTCATTTGATAAAAATACCTGATATTCGAGAGAAAAGTTAAGTCAATCACTGTCAATGTCATAATAAATGAGTGAATTTTTTATTTTGCTTCTACATGTACAAAAATGTACCATAATTCTATCAAATAATGAATAAATGCCAAATGTCCCTATAAGATTCCCTCTCCTATAGTTCTTTACTCACCTTTTTTTAAACACATAATGGAGAATCTTTTCTAGTCTGATGACGAAGAGATATGGACCAGAAAATTATCAGTAACAATTTATTGCTGGCAGCCTAGCATGGTAGCACCCAGAAGTATATTGATGGGTGTTCTAAGTAATAACTACAACAACTTTAATACAGTGCCTTATAAAAAAAATAACTTGTTTAAAACATCAATATGACATTATATAATGTAAATGGTTCACAATAAGTAGTAAGTCATTCCTTTCCCCCTATTTTTCAGCACCCTGTGCTTTTATTGGGTAAAATATCGGTACTGTTATTCATTTTTAGTATGGGTACTGTTTTTTTATAGTTGTTATTCCAGTTAGAAAGTGTTTGTGCATGTGCTTATTTCTTATCAGTAATGTACATTTGTATCACAAATGATCATGAATATACAATGTATTTGTAAATTATACTTTCATGTCTATAGTAGGGGACAAGAACATCATATCATGTTGTAGTAATTGGACAAGTAGACCACTCAGACCATCCAAATGTTAATCAGCAGCCAGCAATAATTTAGTCTTGACCTGTTTGTTTTATAGTTGTTTGATGTCTGGCCAACAATGTTTTATTTATGTGGAGTCATGTCATGATAACCAGTGATGGTTCAAGAATGAGTGTTACAAACTTAACCTAACTGTACATTATATTACAGTATACAGGATCTTCCACGTGTATGTGTATGATAGTCAAGCAATGAAGTCATACATGTACATGTCTACCAAATTGGCACATGTTTACAAATGCACAAGTCTAAATCAAATCATAACAGGGATGACAGGCTACTTGTTGATACACAGAGGTTCAGTAATTATAATGCAATATGTGGCTGTGCTGATGGCAATATGTTTTACCTGTAGTGTACACCCTAGCTGTTTGGGGAAAATATTGTTTTGGTTATTTGACAAATTCAACATACCACTTCACTCTGTAGACCTATAGTAAATTAGTTGTTCAGTTTGTCATGCTAATATCATAACACAGCTAGGATCTTGGTTTTATAATATCTATAATACATGTATATAAACTCATCAAAATATCAAAAATGTGACCCAGGGCCACGCACCAGATCTTTTTCTGCAAAAACGGCTTGGGCACAGGCTGTTGTTTCAATCAATGGGAATATCTGGTGTAGTAGTTTAATTATACTTACCCCCCCCCCTCCCCCAATAGAAACATTTGATTTTATATATCTCTGGTGATCCTCCTCTCTCCAAGCATGGATGAGAGAGAGAGAGAGAGAGAGAGAGAGAGAGAGAGAGAGAGAGAGAGAGAGAGAGAGAGAGAGAGAGAGAGAGAGAGAGAGAGAGAGAGAGAGAGAGAGAGAGAGAGAGAGAGAGAGATTCATTGATTTCATACTAATAACAATAGGCATGTATATGTGATATACTTGTACTGGATACCTAACTTCCTGGAAATCACAGGAAACACTGAATTTATTGATTGCACATTTACAAATCAACAATAACCCCACAGTAAACAAAGTTAATATTAACTAAACATCTTACAGTACTCATAAATATGAAAAGAAATTACATGTAACCATAGTGGGTCCTGGGGAAGTGGTACATGCATACATGTGTACACTCTAAAACAAGAGGCCCAAGAGATCCTCAATTGCTCACCTGAGAACCATTGATGAATGTGGAAAGAAGACCAAGAAGAATATGTACATGTAGGCTGATCTGGCCAAGAAACATAAATATTGCTGTTTTAAGAAATTCATAAAAAATTCTAGAAATCAAATTTCAGCAAAATTATTGCACAAAAACTTTTTTTCATCTATATACAAGTAAAACACTTTAATGCATCATTGTGAATGCAAAGGGAGATAATTAAGGAAACCATGCAAAAATTAATGAAAATGACAAGGTCTGAAAAGATCTAAGAAATGCATAAAAAATTAATATTCTGATTTCTATGAAAAATACAAACTTGAATCATAAATCCATGTAGATCACTCAAAAACAATCCGTTTTTCAATTCATGTAGTGGTTCTTGAGAAGATTTTCAAAGAGGGTACCTTATGGGACATATTCTGCCCCGCCCTGGATCCACCCCTGGGCCAATCTGGCTGAAAACTATAAACTTGATAAAGGACCTTAAGCACTTGCTTCCCATAAAGTTTCGTCATAATTCCTTTTGTAGTTTTGAAACAAAATTTGATAGTGTGAAAAATGCAAATCCCTCCCCCACTCTTTTTTGCAGTCTTAAAAAATTCTAGAAATTAAATTTCTGTAAAACTTTTGCACGAAAACATTTCTTCACCTAATTACAAGTAAAACACATTAAATAAATGCATCAAAGTGAATCCAAGGGGAGATAATTGAGGAAATCATGCAAAAGTTAATGAAAATGACAAAGTCTGAAAAGACCTAAAAAATGTGTCAAAAATTGATATTTGGATTTCTATGAAAAATACAAACTTGAATCAAACAATCTGTTTTTCAATTCATGCAGTGGTTGTGGAGAAGAAGATTTTTAAAGAGGGGTACATTTTGCCTTCTGCCCTACCCTGAATCAATCTGGCTGAAAACTACAAACATGGTAAAGGACCTTGAACACTTGCTTCCTGTCAGGTTTTGTCACAATCCCTTCAGTGGTTTCAGAGAAAAAGTTGAAAATATGAAAAGTTTACAGACTGGCGCCAGAAGGGGAGTGATCACAATAGCTCACCTGAGCCTTGGTTCAGGTGAGCTAAAATTCAATGACAATGACAATGCTGGAAAAGATATCTAAAACATGTAAAAAATTAATATTCCAATTTATTCCAAAAACAGGAAATTGAATCATGCATCCATAAAAATCACTCAGATGCAATTAGTTTTTCAATCCATGCAGCAGTTCTAGAGAAGATTTTTAAAGAGTGGTACCCCAACCTGGATCCTTCACATGGAGCCATTTTGTAATCTGATCCAGCTAAAAATGTACAATGCACAACTAGACCTCAAAGGGAACCTATATGTCAAATTTCATAAAGATCCCTTCAGTACTTTCTGAGAAATAGTGATAACAAATTTTAATTGTCAAGATCCAAGATGGCCACCTGGCAGCCAATTTGTAATCCAATCCGACTGAAAACGTACACTGCACAACTAGACCTGAAGGAGAACCTATATGTCAAATTTTATAAAGATCCCTTCAATACTACTTCCTGAGAAATAGCAATAACAAGAATTGTTTAAGGATGGACGACGGACCATCTGTTGATGGTGGGCTAAAAACAGTAGGCTCACTGGACCTTTAAAATCACCTGAGAGAAATGTATTTTACTAACAATATACTGAAAAGCAACCAAAAGCATGGTGGTAATCATTGGACAATAGGGAAAAACAGTGCAAAATATCTATTATTCTTTTCAAGATAATAGGAGAAAACTGTCAATAACATGAGAAATCCACTAAAAGAGGAAATAATTCCCAATAGAGACAACCTGACAATTTCGATCCTCTCAACTTTTTTGTAGATCTTTGCATGCTGAGCATTTTTACTTATTTTACTTTCTTTTCCTCTGTTATAGTTTTTAAGATATTAAGACAAAACTGCCAAAAACATGAAAAACTCCCATAAGGGACAACCCGACAATTTTGGCCCCATTGACTTTTTTGTAGATCTTTGTGTGCTAAACATTTTCTCTTCTTTCACTTTTAACTCTTCCTATTATACTTTTCAAGAAAATTTCAAAAAACATCCAAAAACATGGAAAATCCACTTAAAGGGAAAATAACTCCCATAAAAGGCAACCTGACAATTTTCGACACAATTGACTTTTTAGTAGATCTTTACGTGCTGAACATTTTCTCTTCTTTCACTTTACTCTACCTATTCTACTTTTCAATATGTCAAAAAATAAACATCCAAAAAACATGAAAAATTCACAAAAATGGGGAAATAACTCCCATAACGGGCAACCTGACAATTTCAGCCCAATTGGCTTTTTAGTAGATCTTTGCATGTCGAACATGTTTGCTTCTTTCACTTTTCCTAGATACTTATTAAACTTTTCAAGATAATGTTCAAAAACATTCAAAAACATGAAAAATCCACTTAAAACGGAAAAAACTCCCATAAGGGATAACTGGACAATTTCGGCCCTGTTGGCATTTTTGTAGATCTTTGCTTGCTGAACATTTTTGCTTCATTCATTTTTACTCTACCTATTATACTTTTCAAGATAATGTCAAAAACATCCAAAAATATGAAAAAGTCACTTAAAAGGGAAATAACTATAGTAAGGGGCAACCTGACAATTTCAGCCCTCTTTGACTTTTTTGTAGATCTTTGTGTGCTGAACATTTTCTCTTCTTTCACTTTTACTCTAGTTATTATACTTTTTCAAGATAATAGGACAAAACTGTCAAAAACATGAAAAAGCCATTTAAAAGGGAAAAAACTCCCATAAGGGGCAACCTGACAATTTCGGCCCTATGACATTTTTGTAGATCTTTGCATGCTGGGCATTTTTGCTTCTTTCACTTTTGCTCTACCTATTATACTTTTCAAGATAATGTCAAAAAACATCCAAAAACATGAAAAATTCATGAAAAAGGGGAAATAACTCTCATACGGGTCAACCTGACAATCTCTACCAAAATTAAATATTAGTAGAATTTTACAAGCCGCTCATTTTAAGGTAACAGTTTTTTCTCTGGCTTTATTAATTTTAGAAATACATGTATTAAATCAAAAATATCTGCTGATTCATTCATTCTAAATTTAGCCATGGCAGCCATGTTTGGTTCTAGCCCTTTTTCATCCACAAACTTTATGCAGCTTTACACTGTTATACTTCCTGTCAAGTTTGGTTCAAATTGGTCCAACAGTTCTGGAGAAGTAGTCAAAAATGTTGAAAAGTTCACCAAAAAAAAAATTCCATTACTTAGGTGCCTGTGACCTTGACCTTTGACACCATGACCTTGAAATTTTGTCAAAATGATCCTCAGGTAATTTTTAACAACTTTCTCAAACATCTTTGTAAACAAAAAGTCAATCAGTTTTGAGTTATTGAACAATTTGTAATACGAATATACTATGTTAATGAAGTGCACCAGTGGCTCATTTAATGGACAGATTTCATTTTCTTTTGCAAATTTTGTTGAAATTTACTGTACAATCATGCATACAAAATATGAAAGTCATCTGATCATTGGTTCATGAGAACAAGATTTTGAAAGATGTACCACGTTTTGGTCCTTTTTGGCCCCTTTCAAGGCCCCTATTGGTCCTATCCCTTTTTCATTTGCAAACTTTATGCGACTTCACATGGGGATGCTATATGCCAAGTTTGTTAAAAATTGGTCAAATGGTTCTTGAGAAGAAGATGTTTTAATGCAAAAGTTAACAGACGGACAACGGACCTTTGGCTTATAGCAATAGCTCACTTGGCCCTTTAGGCCAGGTGAATTAATAAAATCAACATTATTAGTTTGCTACTGAGAGTGGGAAAGCAGTCAAATTATCAACAGTTGTCTATGTCTCAGATAACCATAGACTAAGCTTGTATATTATAAACAATGAATACAAATTAAAGGATGAAGGCCTATATTGTTATTTGTAGTAACAAATAAGGCATTTCACTAGTCTATTTGATTTCAGTTTTGCCACCTTAACTACTAATTGTTATTGTGACTGTGTTAAATTGTTCAACAGTACCATTTTAAATCAAGAAATGCTGGGTAAAATTATAAACTAAAAGGGCGTGTAGATAATCTACTGTGAAAAACAAAATGACCATTTAACAGGTGATGTCAACAATGTGTGAATGACACGGACTGAATAGTTTTTTTGTAAAAAAAATATCAACAACAAACAAAATGCTTATTATTGTAATTAGAAATCTAGGCAGACTCAGTATAGTAAAGTATAGTATAGTTTCAAGGCATACTATATAAGTCGAACGCTGTAAAGAAAATGCGTCTCCTGATTTAGGTCCTTGTAATTGTTTTTTTTTTACCTTGACGGCTTCAGCTTGGCATTTCATTTTCAGTTAGGTAGGCCCTATGTAACACAAAATTAGCGTGTCAGCTTCTGGAGCCTGAAAACTTGCTTTGACGGCACATTTATCGTTTCAAAATCAGTGACAAAATATTGAGTCAGTTAAGAGTGTTACTTAAATCTGTACAAATCAATACATAACATAAGGCTAGAGGAGACATACCTTCCGTCTGCTGTTCGTGCGTGTAGAGTAATGACACGGATGTGTATCGTGGTCAACAAAGCGCTTTAAATCACCTGAGAGTCATGCAGCCATTGAGCGCTAGGGTCTGCTGCTGTCACATCAGAGTAGCAAATAAACAAGGCATAAGTTATGTTTTGATAGAGATTCTAGTTTCTCTTCGGTTCATCGCTTTCCGCGAATGTATAATATTTTGTTTTGATTTACAAGTCAGTTGGACTTGTTACGAAACAAGACGTTGGGAAATCGCACTAGCCTATATGATCACATGCATCAGCGTCGGAAGCAAATTGAAAGTGGGGGGGCTAAACCAACTTAAAACACATACACACGCCAGAACGTCTGGGACTAAGCCCCAATTTTTAAACACTTAAGTCTATCTTAACCCCCCCCCCCGGTTCCGACGCCTATGAGTATGACATGGATCGATTTCGAAATTTTTTAAAATTAAAATTAGAAATAGACAATGATTTCCCAAATGGCTTGCAAGCCAAAGTGAAGTCTATTCTATATACATATAATATCAGCGATATATAAAGCTAATATATCGCTGATAATATATATTATTTTATTAAGAAATAGACCATAACATATGTCTAGCATTTCTAAAACAACCCATTTCAGAGAACCTGAGTTGAGTATTTTACACATTTGATGTAGGTGTATAGGCCTATATACGTCTCTGGAAAAACAGAATTACTATATTATTATTAGCATATATAAAGCTAATAGCTTTATATATCGCTGTTATTATATCTTTGGAATTTACCCAACACAAAATCAACAGTGTAGCATATAAAAATCCACCATGGACTGTGATTTGAGCTAGATAAATAACCAACCAATTTGATAATAGGTGGGCCTACACATGGCAAATAGGCCAATTGAAATACCTGTATCACTGATTCATTAAAAATTTTGCAACTCAATGGCGTTTTTGCTGTTTCTGTAGACTAGAAATGCTTGTCTAAATTGAAAAAAAAAGTATCATAATGTCCAAAGCGGTTTCGGATCCCCTTTTTAATTATATACTAATATAAGTTAGCTTACCTGAACCGAAGACCACAGGGTTATAGCCAAGTAGTTCACCGATACAATAAGAAGGGAAGCACAGGCCATCCCTGTCGACACCCGTCGTATCAGAATACAGACTTAGTCATGTAGATCTATATCCATCATCTATACTTTGAATCTGCTTCTGTTGTATTGTTTCAGTGAAGTAAAATGATGAAACCGACACAAAAGAAAATGAATTTTATGCATAACCTCATCAACCCCTGTAGCCACATTTGAATTCAACCATTTCAAAGAATGGTAAAGTCCACTGTTAGAATTCAGGAGTGTTTGATTTATAATCCAAATTTTATATGCAAATTTAACTTGGATTATGTCAACTCCAAAAATATAACAGTAGAACACACTATGTATGGATTTTGGAGAGTCTAAATGAGACAACAAGGGTTGACGAGTAATGATTTAACCCATCTACCCCTGAAAATAATGGACTCTACTGAAAATAAAAGACACAAATCCGCCCAAATGCATTTTCAGGGGCGTATAAGACAGTAAAGAATTACAACTGTGTCGTACACTACACTAAATATTCAGTTTTTGAAGAGTTTTGAATTAAACGACACTATCCATTCCAAATATTACTTTAGTATACAACAATAAGCTGGTACCGAAATAGCACAAATTCAAAATAACAAAAAGTGTTATCGTACAATGCCAAACATGTACCTATTCTTAAATTATGCCTGGGATTTTATTATAGTCTCCCCGTGGGGGTGACAAGTTGACAGAGATGTTAAATCCTCCATAACACCTGATCCCACATCTGTATTTTCTATAGGTCTGTAATTTTCCAATATTTGCCATATTTGTACATTATCCTCTCACGATTTCTTCTTGGGTTTTTGTACTTTTTATATTAGTATACAATTTGTGGCTCGTTGAATAGTTATGGCGATCTTTATAACCATGAAGGGGTATTCCTGGCCAATTGGTAAGAGCACTACGATTTAAACCATAGTCTTTCACTTTAAGTCAGTGCGGGTTCGCGTCCTGCTTGAACTTAAACTGATTTTGTGAGCAAGTTTGCCAGTTTAGGCCGGTGGTCTATTCCTGGGTACATTATATTGTAACCGGGTTATCTCCTCCACCACTGAAAAATTGTTGACTGTAGCGTAAAACATTAACAACAACAACGACAAAAAGACGAATTTAAAACATCAACTTCATTACCAGCTAGTACATATTATATCCAATGGTGAAATGATCGGACGTCGTGCAGACTGGTAAAACATGGTAAACATATCTCGTAGAAAAAATGAATTAGGATGAACACCGGCGGATAATCAGGAATTTGAATGTTGTTTTATTCCATACTCAACCCTTTTTCAGTTATATCATGGCGGGTAGCTTTTAATGGTTGTGAAGGGACACCGGTTACCTTCCTTAAGTAAACTGGCAAACTTTTTCATAAAATAAGTTAGGTTCCAATAGGACTCCAACCCATGCTGATCAGAGGTGAGAAACTTAAAGCGAAATACTGTAAACACTCGACCATGGAGGCCCCTAGGGAAACTACAGAAATATTAACTGGGATCAGCAACGGTGGATAATCAGGAATATTACAATATAATCATAATTATGTGTAGGCCGAAATTTTGCCCCAGTTGTTTGGTTATATTTTTGGTAGATTGGAAAGTAACTTAATATCGGGGCTAAATTTCAACCTAAATTATGTGGGAAGTAAAAAGGAAGAAGTACCAATGGATAATCGAAACATAGTGCATTAGAACACGACAAATCGGACGTGTAAATGGTCTTAACATGATGAACAATTACAAATCCCAAACAGGATAGGACCAGGTGTACGGAATGAGTCCGCGTCCTCTGCCAGCATGCCAGACCTGTCGCAAATGCTCCATGGAAACCTCTGGAGTTCAATGAAAAGGTCAAGTTTGTTGAAAATGTCAGTGAAATCAGTTAGTTTTAGATATGATAGGCAAAAGGGGGTAACTGTATATGGTCATGTTCCAGAATACTGTCCAGCATTCCTGAGAGGGATATTTCATATTGTTAATCAAGGTCCTTGTATCGACAACAAATCTTCCTTAGTTACGATTTCAAGCGTTCAACAACGTTATCTTGTGTAAGTATTTTATTGGCGAGTCATTTGGCTCTAAGAATAAAACATTCATAAGAGGAGCATGCCCTGGCATAACGTGATAGCGAAATGAAAACGCCATAAAACGACGAAATATTAATACTTATGAACGGAAAGTTCGTAATATGGAGATTGAAATCGTCACGTTTGTCATAAAGGGAGGTGTTTAGCTGACAATCGACAGGAGTTAATCTTGGTAAGAAGCAGATGTGTTTCTCTCTGCCATCTCAATGATCTCAAGTTAAACAGGATACATCTGGCCGAGGCATTTCTCGATTATTTATAGACAGGATGTCGTCGATGTACCTGTAAGTAAACTGAACCGAAATGCTAACTGTTTATTTCCTGAGGAGAGCAGAGACTGTATAAATTCCGCTTCATATGAATATAAATAAATAAATATGAATATGTCGGTAAAGAGAGGTGCACAATTGGTACCCATTGGAAACTTTCCCTAAAAAACTACGAAGATATTGTCTACTACAAACGCCAGCATCTTGATGATACGTCTTCAATGTACTTGTTATTGGAATCAGAATGAACCTTCACACAATACTGGCTCAGTCAGTAGCGCACTCGACTCTGGATCGTGAATTCGAGTCTCGATGGCGACAGGTTGGTTTCCTGTCTTTCGGATGAGACAGTAAAAACTGGAGGTCCCGTGTCACAGTAGGTGTCGGCACGTTAAAGAATCCTCATTGCTCAATGGCTTTAAGTGCCGATCATAGGCCAAAATTTGAAGCTTTTCACCGGCATTTGGTGACGTCTCCATGTGAGTGAAATATTCTTGAGTGGGACGTTAAACAACAATAAACAAACAAACATTCACACAATATGGTTCCTTACGATCTAATACTAAATATTTATATCCGCGATTTCCATTTTTGTAAACAAAGAGTTCTGTTCAATAGATGTGAGTCTGTTTTTATGTTTCTGGTGAGGAATTGTTGTGTAAAGGATCGAAATATTAAAAGACTTGATGCTTGTATCAACCAATCTTTTGAATTATTTAGGATCCACATCTGATTGACTCCTCTTAGAGAGTAGGCTGTTGTACAGTACCTCTAAAAAGACACTGGCACATGCTCATGTGCTTCACCTCCTTTTAAATACAATCCTATCGGGCATGTCATCACCGGCGACGTTTCTATTGTTGAAAATGAAAGCCTTAAAAACCTTATTTTAAGGGGCCCTAAATACCGGGAAGCCCGTTCCTTTAATTGGCGTCAGAATTTCAGTTTAGTTATGGATTCTGTCGAAGATTATGCCAGACGATTTGCCAAACATGAAGACGTAGAACCAGACACTTTGTCTGAATGACTGAAAGCCATACGATGGTTGATAAAATCTCGTATTCTTAAAGGGACTATGAAAACACGTTATCCCTCTGTATTTAGTGATCCAGAAGTAGTAACTGAACTGGATAGATTACATGACCAATATGTACTGATACCAGCAGACAAAGCCTCAAATAATATAGTTTTTATTTGAAACGCGCATTACTTTAATTGTTTATTAGAAGAACTTAGGTTTAATACGAATTCTGGAAATCCTACATACACACGTAGCTCACTTTCAAAGGACGAGATCCTTCAAAATCACGTGTCCGTATTACGCTCATTTGATATACCTACAACGGACACCGATTTCGAGCTACCACATTTATATTGGATACCTAAACTTCATAAAACCCCATATAAGCAAAGATACATAGCAGGATCCAGCAAATGTTCTACCAAACCTTTATCTTTACTCCTTATCAAGATATTGACAGCAGATAAGGAGAAACTTCAACAATACTGTACAGTTGCTTATTCCAGAAGCGGTGTAAATCAGATGTGGATACTTAAAAATTCTAAACAGCTTTTAGAAAATTTGAAGGCACGCAATTTTTCTCGAATTCACAGTATCAAAACTTATCACTTCTCTACTCTTTACACAACTATTCCACATAAAAAATTAAAAGAAAGACTTTTTAGCATCATAGACAACTGTTTTTTCACTAAAGGTGGTACCCGAAAATTTAAATATCTAGTGATTGGCTATCAGGATACTTATTTCGTCAAACACCACTCTGATTCTACACATAAATACACTGAAGTTGATATGAAAAAACATGCTGGAATTTCTAATAGACAATATATTTGTTCGGAGACGTGGTCTTTCAACAAACTGTCGGCATTCCTATGGGAACCAATTGTGCCCCTTTATTGGCCGACCTGTTCCTTTATTCATACAAAGCAGACTTCAGAAACTGCTGAATCAAAAGAAGAAAAAGTTAGCGGTGTCCTTTAATTTGACATTTAGATATATCGGCGACGTTTTGTCGATTGATAATGACAATTTTCATACATATGTCAATGCGATATATCCCAGCGAACTAGAAATTAAACTTACAACAGAATCAAGCACACACGCTTCATACTTAGACATTTTACTTAATATAAACACAGACGGTAAATTAGCAATAAAGCTATACGACAAACGCGACGATTTCAGCTTTCCCATCGTAAATTTTCCACATTTAAGTAGTAATATCCCTCAGTCACCGCATATGGAGTCCATATTTCACAAATGATCCGATATGCCAGGACGTGTACAACATATGAATATTTCATATACAGAGGTAAACTACTCACTGACAAATTATTGACACAGGGATATCGAAAACCGCGTTTAATGTCAACGTTCCGCAAATTTTACGGTCGTTATAATAGGCTTGTTTGCGACTACTCTGTTTCACTAAGTGAAATGTTGAATTGCCTTTTCGTTGGTGGTTGTTGAGACGTCTGTACCAATTGTGACGAGGATACACTCCTCACGTATTTCATTGGACTTGACTGTGGACTCACGGCGGGTGTGACCGGTCGACAGGGGATGCTTACTCCTCCATGACACCTGATCCCACCTCTTGGTTTCCAGAGCCCCGTGTTTGTCCATTTTTACCGGATTTGTATCTATGTCCTGGACATTCTATTGATTTATACTTTGGTATCTGAGATTTTTTATATGCTTAATATGTGTAAGCAGTTTGGGAAAGCCTTGTCATTTAAAACATTTAGATATTCCGCTTAAAAATTAGCTAATGACACTATTATAAAGTAGATTGTAGTGTTGTTTGTCATGGAAGTTAATAATTGTAATAAATTCCAATGTCTGTCTTTCAAAAATCTATAGATATAATGAGTTTATATTAAAGTTTTCCAATGAAATGTTTTGTGTTTGACCTGGAAATAGAGATATTATATAAACGGTTTTCTCTCATGAATTCGGAAACTATGTTTCATATTTTGCTTCAGTGTAATTAGATAATATGAGGGTTGATAGATAAATTTTTGCCATATTGCCATAAGTCTTGTATTAAAGAAGTTACGCAGGGTTGCCCTAATGCCCTCTGACTATTTAATGTGTCATTCGGTCATTTTTCATCGAAGAGTTCAACACTCTTTAAGTAAACAAGGCAAGTGACTTTAGCAAAATGGACATAATTGCCGAGAAAGCAGTGATTCAATATTCACAAAATATCTAGCACCTAGGACTATTCATTGGTACCATACTAGAAGAAGATTCCCTACATGTGCTACTGTGAAAAGGTGGGAAACAGAATTTAAGCATGACAGAAAGAGCCTTCAGAATGACCCCCTTCCTGGAAGGCGTGTCACTGTTGCAACTCCTGAAATGGTTACTGAAGTCCATGATATTGTTATGGATGACGGATGAGTTACATATATATAGCCAGTACTGTCGGAGTTTCTCAGGAGAGAGATTATCCCATTCTTACGGAAGATATTCAGATGAGAAAGCTCTCAGCACGTTTTGTACCAGAAGCGCAATAGACAGAACATGTCGTTTGCTCTTTTAGAGAGATCCTGTCAACTTTTTGGTTTGTGAGGTTTGTGACTATGGATGAAACATGGGTCCATCATTTCACTACAGAAGGCAAACAACAATCTAAACAAAAATTAGATCAAGCGCAGTGGAAAGATCAGTAAAGGTGTCTTGTTTCACCAGGACGATGTCCTACCACACTGTCATTGCTATGGCAACCATTTATGGTTGTGGATTTAAATTCATCATCCCCCTACTCAACTATTCTCGCACCTAAGATAGACGGATTTTATCATTAATGCAAAATTCTATCCGGATTTACTGATACAGAACACTTTGTATCTTTACACACGTCGTTGTAATCATGGGCGGATCAAAGAAATTTTCGTGTTGATAGTTTACATTGTTAAATTCGTTATCGATTACACATAAATCTCTTCAAATTTGTTTGAAAAAAAATAAAAAGATACGGATATAATACGGGTTTATATTTATTTTCGGACGGTGGATAAAAAAAGGGCGAGTGACGCGGTTATTTGCTTGAGAAAATGATTTAATATTTTGTATGTACCTTCCAACATAAATCCTGGGAGTTCGACTGAAACGCTTCGGCTCAGGGAGAAAATTAATGTCCATCCCATACCCTCGAATGATATTTTTCTAGCCTGGAACTCAAAGTGGAGCTAGATTCTATTAATGAGCAATCTCAGTAAATGACGTCATACATGCTAAAGTTTGGAATTTGACCTTCAGCGTTTTCAGAGGAGAAGTATGTCACTCATATGTATTCAAGTGGAACCGGATTCATCTTTTGAATAGCGATAACAAAAACTTTGAGTGTGACACAGCAGTCTTCTATTTGGCTATATAATGTTAAATAAGCCCAGTAGTGGCCTGTGAAATCATACAAATCAGCAGTCTTTTAACATTGCATACACATTCCAAGGACCCCTGTTAAAAAATAAAGAGCTGGAATCATGGTGTAATGGATCCAAATAAGCTAAGCTTCGCCTCGGCCATGTTTGTTCACACTCGTAATTCCAAAAGCCCACAGTAAAAATGATATCAAGGAAATGTAATTACAAGAGGAATGACTATCCGAAACCAATTTCATTGAAATAAAGAATTTTTCAACTACGGCCAAACAGAAAAACCGGTCACACAACAACAACAAACCGGTTTTGAAGTCGCCAATCATGGCAAACAGACATTTACATTCGACCTCAACAACAGACAACAAATAAAACATAAAAATTGAAAAACAACGTGAAAAAACCAGATAACAACTAACAACATTGTCTTCAAATATTCAGGGTGGGTAGATCTTAATATGCTGAACATTTTTGCAATTTACACTTGACCTCTACTGCTACATTTTTTGAAATAAAAAGACAATGCCAGACACAAATTTTACAAAAAACAGACAACCGATTTTCAGAACAACAACAAACAAACAGACAACCAGATTTTTGAATCTGTAACAGACAACCAGACACAACACCAAACAGACAACCAGAACAACAACAACAAACAGAAACCAGACACAACAACAGACAACCAGACACAACACCAAACAGACAACCAGAGTTAACAACAACGGAACGGACGCAAACAGACAAACCAGAGCTAACAAACCAAACAGACAACCAGTAAACAAACGGGATTCGACTACAAACAGACTATTGAACCAGACACAACAACAACAAACAGACACAAGAACCACTAACAGACATAAACCATAAACAACAACAGACAACAAGACACAACAACAAATAGCAACAAGACACAACGACAACCAGTGACACATTTCAAACGTAATGTCAGTTGCAACTAGACACAACACAACAGGTTAACAGACACAACACCCCTGAAACAGACAACCAGAATCACAACAACAACATCTTCTCTCGACTGGTCACAATCACACATAACATGATAAAAAATGACAATTCAAACACAACAACTATAAACACGACACAACAACAACAACAGACACAACAACACCGCAGACACACAACAAACAGACAACCATAAACAACAACAATAGACACAGACACAGAAAACCACAAACAACAACAAACAGACACAACAGCAACAAACAATCAGACACAACAACAAAAAGACAATCAAACACAATAACAACAAACAGACAATAAGACACTGCAACAACAAACAAACAATCAGACAACAACAACAGACAATAAAAACAAGCAACAAACAGACAATCAGACACAAACAACAACAGACAATCACACATAACAACAAAAAAGACAATCAAACACAACAACAAACATACACAACAACAACATCAGACACAGCAACAGCAAACAATCAGACACAACAACAATAGACAATCAAACACAAACAACAAACAGACAATCAGACACAAATAAACAGACAGAAAACCACAAACAGACACAAACAACAATAAACAGACACAAAAACAACAAACAATCAACACAACAACAAATAAACAATCAGACAAAACAACAACAAAAAGACAACAACAAATAGACACAACAACAAACATACATAACAACAACAAACAGACAATCAGACACTGCAACAACAAACAAACAATCAGACACAACAACAACAGACAATCAAATACAAACAACAAACAGACAATCAGACACAAACAACAACAAACAGCAATCAGACACAAAAAAAACAGCAAAGAGACAATCAGACACAAACAACAACAAGCAGACAACTAGACAGAAGAATAGCAAACAGACAATCAGACATAAACAACAAACAGACTCAGAAAACCACACACAGACACAAACAACAACAAACAGACACGATAACAACAATCAGACACAACAACAGACAATCAGACACAACAACAAAAAGACAATCAAACACAACAACAAACATACACAACAACAAACAGACAATCAGACACCGCAACAACAAACAAACAATCAGACACAACAACAACAAACAGCAATAAACAGCAATCAGACACAAAAACAGCAAAGAGACAATCAGACACAAACAAGAACAAGCAGACAACTAGACAGAAGAATAGCAAACAGACAATCAGACATAAACAACAAACAGACACAGAAAACCACACACAGACACAAACAACAACAAACAGACACAATGACAACAATCCGACACAACAAAAAACAGACAGTCAGACACCACAAAAAGATAATCAAACAAAGTAACAAACATACACAACAACAACAACAAACAGACAATCAGACACTGCAACAATAGTCAAACACAACAACAACAGACAATCAAACACATGCAACAAACAGCAAAGAGACAATCAGACACAAACAACAACAAGTAGACAACTAGACAGAAGAATAGCAAACAGACAATCAGACATAAGCAACAAACAGACACACAGACACAGAAAACCACAAACAGACACAAACAACAAACAGACACAACAACAACAAACAATCAGACACAACAACAAACAGACAATCAGACACAACAACAACCAACAGACAATCCAACATAACAACAACAAACAGACAATCAGACCCAAACAACTACAAACAGACAAAACAACAACAAACAGACAATCAGACACAACCACAAACATACACAAAAACAACAAACAATCAGGCACAACAACAAACAGACAATCAGAAAAAACAATCACAACAACAAGAAACAATCACACACAACAACAACAAACAAACAATCAGACACAAACAACAACAGACAATCAGAAACTACAACTACAAAGAGACAATCAGAAACAACAACAAACAATCAGACACAACAACAACAAACAGACAATCAGACACAACAACACCAAACAGACAACCAGACACAAACAACAATAAACAGACAATTAAACACAAACAACAACAAACAATCAGACACAACAACAAATAGACAATAAAAAAAAAAAACAATCACAGACACAACAAAAACAAACAATCACACACAACAACAGCAAACAGACAACCAGACACAAACAATAATAGACAATTCAACACAAACAACATCAAACAATCAGACACAAGATCAACAAACAGACAATCAGACACAACAACAACAACCAGATAATCAGACACAACAACACCAAACAGACACCCAGACACAAACAACAACAACAGACAATCAGACAGAACAACAGCAGACAATCAGACACAAACAACAACAATCAGACACAAGAACAACAAACACAACCAGAGACAACAAGAAGCAGACAACAAGACACAAACAACAACAATCG
This sequence comes from Atrina japonica, assembly GCA_030159075.1. NCBI lineage: Eukaryota > Metazoa > Mollusca > Bivalvia > Pterioida > Pinnidae > Atrina > Atrina japonica. The sequence continues at coordinate 614,250 of BROG01000250.1, read as the reverse complement.
GACACAAGAACAACAACCAGACACATATAACAACAAACAGACAATCAGACACAAGAACAACAAAGACAACCAGACACAAACAACAACAGACAACCAGACACAAACAAGAATGAACAAGCAGACACAACAACAACAAACAGACAAAACAACAACAGACACAAACAACAAACAGACAATCAGATACAACAATAAAGAATAAACAGATCGAACAAACAATTCCAGATGTCACTCAGTGAAACACTTTAATGGTAAACAAAGTCATACACCGACCATTAAATTTACGACTAGAGATAGAAAGGAGATGTCACGAAGAAAATTTAAAAGTCTCGATCCAAACGATTAACATCGTAAAGTTGACCTCTGTATTTTGTGTGTGTGTGTGGTTTTTTTTTGCCACATTCAACAATTTTTAGTGGTAGAGACAACTCAGTTAGAATGTACCTGGAAAGAACCACCGGCCTTCCGCAAGTAAACGGGTAAACATCCCCACAAAATCTGCTTAAGTTCCATTCCAGGATGACGAGAGGTGAGAAACTTAATGGTTTAAAGAGAGCCTCCATGACCAACTGATCATACCAGCTGTAAATCCGTAGCCAAATCTACTTCTAAATGACATTTCTCTTCATGGCGTTTAGTTAAGAAGATGCAGCTAACATGTATGACTGAATGCCTATACTCATCTCCAAGTTAAACAATGGATAAAGGAAAACTAAAAGACTTGTTTTGAAGGAAATAATTTAATAAATGATTAAATCTCTGATCACAAGTTTAACATTAAATGACTCACAACAATTCCATAAAATTTTAGATGATGTTAACGATGTACAATAACAAAGAAACGGTGACAATGATTAGTACTACACACACATTCCCAAGTTATGGACATTTGATTTTAAAAGAGAATCATTCATTAAAGCTAAACAACACTGTACAATATTTGAACATAGCTGAATAAACCATCAACATGTATACAGCAAAACCGACCATCACTAGAAATTGGCTGGATATGTATGCTTTATGTGAACAAATGCACCTGTTCAGTCTAAAACGAATTTTCTTTCAACAATTGAGTACCTGAACACATAAACATAAAACCCGTGAACATGGGTGTAAAATGCTATATTGAGATATTCGTTTACGTTGTTATAAGAATAATTAAAAAGACCTTAAAAATATAAACATGAAATAATGAGTGAAGTGGTGAAATTGGGATATTACTTACATGTGTATATCTTTTATTTTAAAGGATCCATGCTTTTGTACAAAAGTTTTACATACCCTTTTTGAGCCACAAAATCCTTATACATATCTAGATTATGATGTTACATGTGATATATACTTACAAATTCTAACTCTTATTTATTTATCCTCTTAATTGTATATAAAACCACTTCTATAACTTTGGTATTATGTTTATAATATTTATATTTAAAATTCATTTCCATTTTACAAATCAGCTGGGATATATATCTTTATAGGTGTATATCACTGATATCAAATGTAATTTAATCAATAATTATATACATTTGTATTTGCATATATCTTTTTTCAAGATTGAAAAAAATCAGATTGGCTTTTATCATATCCAAATCAATTAAATAAATTATATATCATGTGATAAAACATGTTTTAAATTGTGTCTCTGACAGATAGATCTGAACAGATAAATTGTCAATATTAAAAAAATTTAAAAAATTAAATTAAAAAAATATCTTGTGTATCTGACCAGCAGATAACTTGGACTGGCGGTAAACTAAGTAAAAATTTAGAATGGAAAGGATTAAAGGCAAGCTGTCAAAACGGATGTAATTGTTTTTATTAAAGTTTCAAATATTTGACATTTTATACTGAGATATTTTTTAAAAACTGCCTGGTTGCAAAAATAAAAGTATTATAATGTTACTTTTTGTCAAAAGAAATCAAATGTAAATAATGGGAGAGTAAACATTTGTATTCTTACATGGATGGCAGGAATATCAATCTTCAGCATATTTCATTCATTCATCTCATACAATATATGCATGATATGTTAATTTTTTCTATCAGTTTTTAACATTTTAATCAAAGTTTGGGTTTACTCTGGATATATATATCCCCAGATCAGTTGCCTTTTAATGTCTAAGATTACAGTAAATTTCTAATTGGCATACATAATAATTGGTGGTCTATTTTCATAAAAATGTTGCCTATATATGTATATTTCTATCAATAATAATTTTATCAGATTATCTCCTTTTTCACTACCTTTTTACCTCTCACTATATATTAATTTGTTGTACATGTATATACCAATAAGATATTTACAAACAAGATTTCCTTGCAGTATTTTATGCTACTTTACAAACTTTTGAGTAAACCAGATAGCATGGACTGGCCCATACTGGTCATCTGAATACTTACATTTCATTTGTAGAACATACTATCTAACATGAAACTACAAAAGGTAGTATTGTCTAATTCCAAGCATTGTATTTCAAAGGTCAAGGTTAGGAGTCAAGGTTTAGAGTGAAGGTCATAGTCACTTAATTACATGCTCGTGAAACACTACAACTAAACCTAATTGTTGATGCTGACAGGTAGATGGACTGACAAGACATTGCCAATTCACAGACTGGTATTTGCTTCACAATCTGGCAACAAAAACCCATTCTCTTCATATATGAAGAGTAACTCATCAACCCCAGAAATACAATTGACTCTTCTCTAAATTAATGACTTAGACAAGTCTAAATGTGTCTTAAGGGGTGTATGACTAAAATACATTTTATATTTATGCATAATTACTCCCTTATTTAAAAATCTTAGTTAAGCAAACAACACAATATTTAACAGATAAAAGTAATTTGTGTGTAAGATTTTAACCTCTCCACATTATACATGATAACAGGACACAGAAAAGAATGAAAAACACATACAACTGATGTAGAACATATCAACAGATAAAAGTGATTTTTGTATAAGATTTTAAGCTCTACACATTATACATGATAACAGGACACAAAAAAGAACAAAGAACACATACAACTGATGTAGAACATATTGTTTTGACAAATGTGAATTTGAAATTCGGACCTGTTTACTGTGTACATTTTAAAAACTTTATACAATTCAGGAACATCAGAATGTCTTTCTAACAATAATAAAACATATCATATTATTATACAAGATGGGCATAACAATTACACAGCTTGGTACAGAATTAAATGTCTATGATTATGTTACTTTGACTAAAAAGTGAAACAAAATATCTAGACATCAATTATAGAATATGTCAGAATGATATCTGTCGAAACCATTCCCTGGATCATCCATCTAAGTATCTATGAAAACCAAAATATTTTTGTCTAAAGGCATATGGATATACTTAACTAATCATCCCCTAATAAACTATGGACTCTTTCTTAAATCAATGACTTAGACCAGTCTAAATATGTTTTTAGGGGTGTGTGAGTTAAGCAATGAGTATGTTATGATTATTATTTCCTGTAAGACAAAGCTAGTATGTCTGATATTTTGCAACAAGATTGAAATTTATACACATATATTTGTCAATCTAAAATAATCTGCAAATTTTTTATTGTATATCAATCTATTTACTTAGGTATTTGTATGTCTTGGACATTGCTAAAACTCCTATGACACATAAACATTTCTGAAATACCTAGCTATGGTGTATATTAAGACACAACATCGATTCATGAAATATGGCACATGTTAATCATGTATAAAAAATGCAGAACAGAGGATCACATAGTGAATGTAAGACTGGTTGATGTGTGTGTGTGTGTGTGTGTGAGAATGTGTGTGTGTGTGAATATATATATATTGACAGAAGAATCTCATTACCTTCATATATCAAGGGACTACTACTATTACTTTGAAGTATCCAGAATTTGAAATGATATTTTAATCAACAAATTTATCTATCCATAAAATTCAAGACTGGGGTCCGCAGAATTTACATGAATCTGAGTTGCCTGCTCAACCAGTCAGATTTTAGGATTGGCTAACACTGAGTAAAATCTTTAGGCTTAAGTAATTCTTAAGTTGTATTGTGCCAGGCCCAGTTGTTCAACTTTGATATAACCAGAATTTCATCTTATCTGATTTTGACATAACAGAGCCAACCTGGCTCAGTCGGTAGTGCGCTCGACTCTTGATTCTGAGGTCGTGAGTTTGAGTCCAGCCAGGAGCATGTTGTTTTCCTGTCTTTCTGATGAGACAGTAAAAACTGAGGTCCCGTGTCACCACGTTAAAGAACCCTCACTGCTCAATGGCCATAAGTGCCGAACATAGGTCAAAATTTGAAGCCCATCACCGGCATTTGGTGATGTCTCCATATGAATGAATGATTCTTGAGAGGGACATTAAACAACAATTAACAAACAAACAGATTTTGATATAACAACATTCCATTAAAGTACAAAATCTGAGTCATACACATTAGTAAGAAAGTGTTATAGAAGATTGAAATTACTGTCTAAGAATGCAAATGATCCTGGTTTCACACCACATAATAAACAAAATGTACACAATATCTGTCGATATATCTTTCTCTAGGAAATGAATTGATTTGCATGGAGTATAATTGTATAAAATCACTAAATTTCCTATATTACATTTGCTTGTCAAAATGCATTGATTTGTATGGAGTATATTTGTATATACATACATATATATATATACATATATATATATATATATATATATATATCAAGCTGAATCTTCCTAAATTTCAAAGATACAGCTTCATACAGGATGACCCATTGACATTTTAAGCCCTTGCTATTTTACTTCTCAAAATACAAATGTCTCCAGGAAGAACTAAACATATATATATTTAATTATACAAATGTATTAACAATTAATTTAATCTTTCAAAGTACATTTTGAAATGCAAATAAAAGAGTTAGAACTATAAAACAGAATTATGAAATTTATATACATTTCTTTTTAATATATTACTTTACATCACAAAAAAACCCCACCAAAAGTACCAAATATGTTGCCTGTGTCATCCAAACCTTGTAAACAAGAAACCCCAAAGGGACCATATCTGTTGCCTGTGTTATCCAAACCTTGAAAAAAAAACCCAAAAGGAACAAATCTATTGCCTGTGTTATCCAAACCTTGAAAAGAAAACCCCAAAAGGAACAAATCTATTGTCTGTGTTATCCAAACCTTGAAAAGAAGAAACCCCAAGAGGTCCATATCTGTTGCCTGTGTTATCCAAACCTTGTAAACAAGAAACTCCCAAAATAAGGTCATTTCCAATGTGGTATACAAATAGTAAGGTTAAATTAACCAATTGCAAGAGAAAAATTGTCAAACTGGATTTCTCAAGCACAAGGTTTCACAAAATATATACAATTTACAATTTTTATGCCTGTGTATATATATATATATATATATATTTGCTTTGTATATCAATTTAAGAAGTATAAGGTGATAAATATTTTTTTTTGAAAAAAACCCACAGCTAATGCACCTTTAAGAGAATCTAATCAGTGGATTTTGAGAAAATACATACAATATTTATGTATTACAAACAAACACCTGTAAATGGACAGGTGACAACTGAGTAACTCAGGTTATTTTAATATTATATAAAACATCCTGTTACAGAATGTATCAAAAAGTATGTACATGATATATATCAATTATTGTTATTATATTTCATCATTTACTTAGCTTTCAAAACGAAACTTCTGCCAAGAAAAACAAAATACAAAATTGTACAAATGTTAAAAGACATCAACTTCAAGGTAAAACAATCAGAGAGATATACAATCATTTGACTTGAATCTCTCTTTGATAAGAATACGTAAATAAAAAATCATCAATCAATATGATCTAATTTCCACAGTATTGTATGTACAACATATAAGCTTACTGACCGTTATATAATCTTGTTCAGTCGCACAGTTTTTAGATCATTTCAACAATAGTAATATGTATGCAAATTAGATAACAAAACAAAGTGAATATCATATCAATAATAATAAAAAAAAAAACAAAGTACATGTATGTATGTGTTCTGAAGTGACATTTGAAAGTGACCAGACAATGAAACACACTAATTGAGTAATTGGAACTTAAAGTGATTATATACTTTGTAAACCAACATAACTCAGTCCTAGAACAACTGGACGTGAAGTATTTATAAAATCTAAAAACCAATATTACTCACTCCTAGAACAAGTGGAACCTGTAGTATTTATATACTTTGTAAACCAATAAAACTCACTCCTAGAACAACTGGACGTGAAGTATTTATATACTTTGTAAACCAATATAACTCACTCCTAGAACAAGTGGAACCTGTAGTATTTATATACTTTGTAAACCAATAAAACTCACTCCTAGAACAAGTGGAACCTGTAGTATTTATATACTTTGTAAACCAATAAAACTCACTCCTAGAACAAGTGGAACCTGAAGTATTTATATACTTTGTAAACCAATATAACTCACTCCTAGAACAAGTGGAACCTGAAGTATTTATAAAATCTGTAAACCAATATAACTCACTCCTAGAACAACTGGAATTGTCTATAAAGTTTGTAAACCAATATAACTCACTTGTGGAACAACTTTAAGTGTTTATAAAGTTTGTAAACCAATGAAACACATTCCTTGAACAACTTGAAGTATTTATAAAGATTGTAAACCAATATAACTCACTCCTAGAACAACTTGAAGTATTTATAAAGATTGTAAACCAATCTAACTCACTCCTAGACAACTTGAAGTGTATATACAGTCTGTAAACCAAAGAAACTCTCTCCTTGAACAACTTCAAGTGTTTATAAAAGTTTGAAAACCAATGAAACTCACTCCTTGAACAACTAGAATTTGAAGTATTTATAACGTTTGTAAACTAATAAAACTCACTCCTAAAACATCTTGAAGTGTTTATCAATTTGTAAATCCAATGTAACTCCACATTAAAAGAGTAGATATAAAACATATAAAGTTGTAGAGACACAAACTAAAAATAATTTGATTGTCAAATTTATAATACAAAACAAACATCAGGTTTTTAAAAGGTAGATATTTTTATGAATATATTTCAACTTTGTAGTTCATACAAGTAATACTAAAGTTACCAAGGTAACTAACTGATGGAGTATAGTGTATGGGGGTTATTACATTTGCCAGGGGGGATATCACCAACAGTTAGATACCAGTCTAATTATTTCATTTAATGAAATAAATTGCTGGTGTGTAATTGAACTACAGAATGTTTGGAGAAAATCTCGATAAATGGCTGGTGTGTATTTCAACAATTACAGAATGTTTGAAGAAAATTTTGATAAATGACTGGTGTGTATTTGAAGAACTACAGAATGTTTGGACAAAAAAATCTTGATAAATGACTGGCGTGTATTTGAAGAACTGCAGAATGTTTAGAGAAAATCTTGATAAATGACTGGTGTGTATTTGTAAAAATACAGAATGTTTGGAGAAAATCTTGATAAATAACTGGTGTGTATTTGAACAATTACAGAATGTTTGGAAAAAATCTTGATAAATGACTGATGTGTATTTGAACAATTACAGGATGATTGAAGAAAATCTTGATAAATGGTTTGTGTGTATTGAAAAAAAATACAGAATGTTTGGAGAAAGTTTTGATAAATGGCTAGTGTATTTGAACAATTTACAAATGTTTGGTGAAAATTCAGAGAAAACGTTAATAAATGCCTGGTGTTTGAGAATATCACAGAACTGTAGAGGGAAAATTCCCTTAAGGACTAAATATTGCTTTTTATGTGTGAATGATAACAGATAATAATTTTTTGTACATGTAGTACTCATTTAAGTAGTTAATATTTGATTGAAATCAAGGAAAAAAAAAGAAATAAATACAGTGAAACCTGTATATAAGGGCCACCAAAGAGACCAGAAAATATTGACCTTCATGTGCAGGTGACCCTTATAAACAGGTTTAATTTAGTTTATATATGCGGTCAAGGGACTTGAAAAAAACTGGCCTTATAAACAGTTAATCCTTATATAGAAGTGGCCGCTATAGCAGGTTTTACTGTATCACAAAAATAGAAGTCCAGTAGAACCTGCCTTGACATACCACTGTCATAAAAGACCATTTGTCATTGGAGATCACTTTTTTAAAACCACTTGGTTAAATAATCCTTTTTTGAGACCACCTGTCATGTATGACCACCTTTCAGTGGCAGCAGAAGCGGTCAGCCAAGACAAGTTCTACTATATCATAGTTTTGATGAATATTTCCCAGTTGTATATAAGCCTAGACAATGCACTTTATGTGTTTTAAACAATTATGTTAAGAAAAATACTGATTATACTGAGGTTTATAACCTTGACATTGCCCATGTGCTCTATCATTCCAATAAAAATGCCCCAAGACATGCTTACATTGTATCAATATACATGTAGTAGCCAAATACACCACTTATTGAAAAGTTTACTCATCTTTACCTGAAAAACAATGAATACTTCTGTAGATCAATGATTTAGGCCAGTCCAAATGTGACTTCAGGGGTGAATTGGTTAGGCATGACATTTTGCATATATGATGATATGATTACTTCTTTGACTTTGGAATGAATTGGGACTTAAGAAATGCTACCACCGTACATGTATACCTGGATATTTTCGCTGCCGTTAAGTTTTTCACCGAATTTGTCCGTAGATGATAGAAATTTTCAAGCTAAATAATTGAAGCATGGTCATACATGCTATTCATTAGACTGATTTGGTGATTTGTGGTGATTTGTGGTGATTTGGGGCAAATTTAAGTGGAGGTCAATATATTCTCTGCCATGAAAGGGCGAAAATAACCAGATGTAAAAATAATCAAGGGCAAAAATTTTCAGATATAAAGTTTATCTTTGAAAATAACCGAGGTCACAGGATATTGTTAAGCATTTATTAATGGTATTCAACTCCTAAGATATACATTCTCTGTTGTGAATTTAGTTTTAAGCAGGGTATATTACAATTATTCATAAGCAAATTTAGATAAATACCACATGAAATTAGAGTTTGAATTCTTTTTTAAGGGGGGGGGGGGGGTTGTTGGTACTTAAATCAAATGCAAATAAAATTCCTGACTGACACATGGTAATTAAACAATACCTATGTGTGTGTATATATATATAAAGCATTATACATTCTATATCATTATATATCATACCAATCATAATGTGAGCAAAGTATTACAATTACAATATCATAGATACTTTTGTGTAAATAAGTTATATGCTAATAGACTTTCATTGAAAATATGGAAAGTAGAATATCTCTTAATTAAGCAACCGATACTAACATGCCAATATGCGATGCTCTAATCAAGGTAATACAAATGATATAGACCACTTAAACAATAAGAGGTCTCGGGAATTCTCCTACCTCCTAGATTCTGGGTCCAGGGTCCAAAGAATTGGGAAAATATACTGTTTAACTTAAACAGAACAAGAGGCCCGATGTGCTGTGACAGTCACCTGAGCACAACACAATTAGCTCCCATAAGCACTGAAATGACAACAACTGCCCTGTGGACTTTTTTGTAGATCTTTAATGACAAAAAAAGTCCAAAACACAAATAATTCACTTTAGGGGAAAATAACTCCTTTAAGGGGCAGCTTGAAAATGTCAGGACTTTTGACTGTTTTGTACAGCTTTGCAAAAAAGAGGAAATAACTCCCATAAGGGTCGACCCAGCAATTTTGTCCCTGTGAACTTTGCATACTGAACATTTTTGCCTATTTCACTTTCTCTCTATCTATTATACATTTCAAAATAATAGGACAAAACTGTCCAAAAACATGAGAAATCTACTAAAATGGGGAAAAAGCTCCCATAAGGGGCAACTTGACAGCTACAGCCATATTGAACTTTTTTGTATATCTTTGCGTGCTGAACATTTTTGTGTCTTTTACTTTTCTCCAGCTATTAAACTTTTCAAGATAATGTCAAAAACATCCATAAACATGAAAAATCCACTTAAAAGGGGAAATAACTCCCATAAGAGGTGACCTGACAATTTCGACCCTATGACTTTTTTGTAGATCTTTGTGTTCTGAACATTTTTGCTTCTTTCACTTTTACTCTCGCCATTAAACTTTTGAAGATAATGTCAAAAAAACATCCAAAACCATGAAAAATCCACTTAAAAGGGGAAATAATTTCCATAAGGGAAGCCCTGGTAATTTCAGCCCATTGACTTTTTTGTAGATCTTTGTGTACTGAACATTTTTGCTTCTTTCACTTTTACCCTAGCTTTTATACTTTTCAAGAAAATGTGAAAAAACATCCAATAACATGAAAATTCCACAAAAAAGGGGAAATAACTAACATAAGGGGTGACTTGACAATTTTCATCATGTAAAAATTTGGTAGACTTTTGCAAGCCGCTTGTTTTCAGGTAACATTTTTTTTTCTTTTAGCTTTCATAATTTTGGAAAAACATGCAAGAAATACAAAATATCTGCTGACTCATTTGTTTTATATTTAGCTATAGCGGCAATGTTTGGTCCTAGCCCCTTTTCATCTACAAAATTTATGCGACTTCACATGGTTATACTTCCTGTCAAGTTTGGTTCAAATTGGCAAAAACGGTTCTGAAAAAATAATTTAAAATGTCTAAAATTTAACCCCAAAAAAACTTATATTGTCCACTTACATTTTGTACTTAGGTGGCTGTGACATTGACCTTTGACCCCATGACTTTGATATTTTGTCAAAATGATCCTTAGATCATTCCTAACAACTTTTTCATATATCTTTGTATACAAAAGGTAAATCAGTTTTAAATCGTTAAACAATATGAAAAATTATTGTACCCTATGTTAATAAAGCGCCCCCTAGTGGTCCGTTTATGGACAGATTTCATTTTTGTTGACAAACTTTGTAGATATTGACTTAACAATCATGAATACAAAATATAAAAGTGAGCTGATCATTGGTTCATGAGAAGAAGATCTTTAAAGAGTTTTGGTCCTTTTTTTTATCCCTTTTGGGACCCCTATGGGTCCTACCCCTTTTCATTCAAAAACTTTATGCAGCTTCACATGGGGATGATACATGCCAAGTTTAGTTAAAATTGGTCCAATGGTTCTTGAGAAGAAGCTGAAAATCTGTAAATGTTAACAACGGACAACGGCAGACAAAAACAGAATAGCAATAGGTCACCCTAAGCCTTTGGCTCAGGTGACCTAAAAACTGAACTTGAGAAATTTGTTTGAAAATACTTGTTTTTTTTTATTCAGGAATACAGAATTGGACATTTTTGCATATTTTGGGGAAAATACAAGCCATTTTTGCCTGCGGAATGGGTCCTGTAACCAGACTCAAATATAGCCTAAGAAAATCCCTGGGTTTATATGTCGGGATGTTTATTTTGTTATCAAGGATGATACATGTACCCACAAAACTGAGATATGACACAAGCTTTTACTATCCTGACCAAACAAATGATATGGTCCAATATACATACACATACATATAACAAATATATATATATATATATAGTCAAACCTTGTTATCTCAAAGTCGTTGGGACCAAGCACAAAGTTCGAGATAAGCGGATCCTCAAGTTAAAAGGTCTGTCACTATATACAACCCTGATTCCTCTCGTGAACATTTCAGTAATTGCCAGAATACTTGTAGGCCTATATGTATATCATTTGTCTCTTATCTTATTGTCAGTATATGTGCAAAATGACAGCCGCACAAACCGTGTGTTTTATCAAACAATAACTCAAAATAAAAATGCAAAAGCAAAGTAAATAAAACTGAATTAATTATATTTGAGTATTTATTTTGCAATTCGCAAATGTATTGGCAAATAAACATCACTCACATTTTAATAGGAACATCCCATGCTGCTTTCTAGATCACACTATCATTACACATTTAAGAAAGAAAAGTCTAAAATTGAATTAAAGAAAGTAACAGTAATCATGTAAATTGAAGATTTTTATTTCTTGTATGTACTAAAAACAGATACATGGAACATATTTGTTCAGCACTAGTCATTTAGTCACAATGATTAAATGACAATGTACAAAAAATTAATGAGATAACTGGTCAATTTCATATTGAAACTAAACATCGGGACCATGTTTTAACATTGACATTAGATGTTTTTCAACTCTTCCGATCTCAATTATCAGGTCTTTTTATAGTTTAGATTTAGAAGGAAGGCATTTGATATCGAGATAACATGGTAAATCGAGACATAACAAGGTCTGACTGTATATATATATATATATATATATATATATATATATATATATATATATATATATATATAGCTTCTGTATTAAAACCTTGAAGGCAATAAAAATAATATTGACCAGTATATACATAACATTTGTCACATAGACTTAATATACAAAGTAATAAAAACAATTATATAATATATATATTTTGTGGAACTTGAATCATTTGAAGAAAAAGCTCTTAATGATGTCAAATTCATTTGATATATCTTAACAGTATAAAATGTATAGAAAAGTACTTGTGAAGCAATTAATGTTTGTTTTTTATCATAATGTTAAATGCAAATAGTTCAGAAAAAAAAGATAGATTTGAGAAAAGATTTTTTTTCAAAATGAGTATCAACAGCGAAATGATGAGGAGAAAAAGTGCTTTCTGTAAATGTATACATATCTGAATAAGTGTGTGTCAAACTATTTAAGTTGCATCCATGTATTTTAAAATACAAATTTACCAATAAGAAAAAGCAAGATTAACAAAACATGGATGTCAATATTGGATGCATAAATTGTGACAAACAAGATAGAGTATGCATTAAGAAAGGAAATACACCATTAACTGAAATAATTCTAAACTGGCAAAGTATCACATTGTACAAGGTATAGGTAATCTGTCACCATGGCAACTTATCAATTATATCATGTGTGATTCTAATGCCAATCTATCACTTAAAAAAACATGACTGATTCTGGTGGCAAGCTGTCACCATGACAAGTTACCACTTACAATATGAGTGATTTTGATAGAAATATATCACTATGACAACAAGTAACTTAAGGCATGAATGATTTTAATGGCAACCTGTCACTTTCAACAACATGACTCATTCTAATGGTAACCTAATAACTCAAAACATGAGTGATTCTGGTGACAACCTGTCACCATGCCAATCTGTCACCTACAAAACAAGTGATTCTGCTAGCAACTTTTGGTAGCAACCTATCACTATGGCAGCCTACATGTACAACTATAACATGAGTGATTCTGATGGCAACCTGTCACTTGTAAAATGAGGGATTCAAAAGACAACCTGTCATACAAGACATGACATGGGTAAGTACCATGTACATGTAGTAACATGACCAACCTTTCCTGAGTTTAACACACAAAATGTAAGCTTCATCCAATACAATACAGTGAAACCCTATTTTTCAAAACTAACAATGTATCTAACCTACAACTCTACAACTGGATACTAAATGTCATCACTTCAATGTCTTTTTTACTGCATCCTTTAACAAGTATTTTTCTGCACTGGAAAAATCTCCATGTCAACAAAATGTTTCATCTTGGAACATCTTTCAGAGTTTTTGGTCTGGCTGTTGTCTGTGAAGCTCCCCTATGTGCTATTTGTACAACAGTATTCCCATCTTGTCCAACAGTTATTGTCGTCTGCAATGGTCCATCAGATTGTTTAAGAAACTCGCCTGCAGCACCATGATTGGACGATAACCGTTTAACAGCCTTCTTACTGTGATCTGATTGGGAAGGTTTACTAAAACATCCCTTTTGTATAAAATGTCTAGCATTTCCTGTAGCTGGTCTACTGGTACCTGGGGTCAAAAGGTCACACAAATGATCAGCATAACCACCGGAAAGCACCTGAAAATAGTGATATTTGAAATATAAATGTGCTCAGAACCCATGTGATTTTCAACAAGATACAGTGAACTCTCCTTAAAATGGCCATGTTTGTTCCTTGGAGATTTCATCGTAGTATTAAAGAAACTCATCCCAAATGAAACATCAATTGGGAACTTTCAAGTTAACCCGGTTTACCGTTATGATCCTGCATTTATTCATGCCTTCTCAATTTTGTTCCTCATATGTTCTTCCAGTTTTCATATTTACCTTTGCAACATATTTAAAGCAAATGGAAATATTTTTACTTTTTAGCGCATTAAATTTATTTTGTATAATGAAACCCAAGAGACTCTTAAACATACCACAGTGGGTTATTTAGTTGAACACCAAATTAATGAA